>VMDR010002539.1:0-89533 GCA_007922815.1 Macrotus californicus
TGTTGGTTTAGTGTGGAGTTTTACTGAAGGACGTAGTAAAAATGTTGAAACTTTATCTCTAAACCTTCATGAGGAATAAATCTATAAAACTTCTTGCTCAGAAATTACTTGGAAGTGGGATAAAGCCAACCATAACTCTATTCAACTTTTTATTTCAATGCTCATAAAATGTTCTAGTTTTCCCATAAAGTGAAAGAATTTATCTCTGGAATCAATAGATGTATAGTTATTATAAATTTAGTTCATGTTTTTACATCCTGGTAGAAATATGGCAATCTACAAGAAAAGTTTTACTGAAGTTTAATTATTTTTCCCTAAATGCACCCTTCTGTTTTATAACCTTGGCTATGACCATAGGACTGGCGCACACACACACACAGTTAAGACCAGTGTGTAGCCATCCTGTACCACCGGTACAAATGACTGCAGCTGTGTCACCCTGTGGGAAGTCCACATTGTCATCAACTACCGGCTGAGTCTCTGAAAATCAGTGTGACTCCCTTCATGATTGAGATTTCTGGAAAAAACTCACTGCTACCCTTTTTATCGTATTTGTTCGCCACTCGCCGGTTTATGCCCCAACTGGTGCTGAGTTGTTACTGTGGGCCTGCCGAGGGCGGGGGCCTGCCATTGCGGCCTGGCTGCATGCCTGGTGCCCCCCCCACCTCCCCAGTGCTTAGCTCATGGCAGACACTCGGTGAGTGGTGGAGAGAATGATTAATTTTCAAAAATCAAGTAATTAATTATCTATTGAGCATATATCTAAAAAGCATAAAACATGGTCTTCGTCCTAAAACCCAAACCTCTTCGATTTGGAAGAATGAACGAAGAAAGAGAGCATTGTTTAATTGCTAGTTTTTCCCCGTCTCATGTCAAAAGCTTTCATAGAAAATCACTGTGCTTTCTTCTAACCTTATGACTTATAGTTAAAATTTCTAACTTTATTAATTTTCAAATTGAGACTCAACATTTTTAGGCCTTGCTGCATCATTCTGCTGATTACATCCCCTAACCTTTAAACCGTAAAAAGACCGCGTTTGCATCTGATTCTAGGACTGCTGGGGGTTAGCAGACAGCAATTTGGCGTTGAAGTTGAAGCGCCTACCATTTGCTGAGAAGCGAGGCTCAGAAGCCCTGTAGAGCATCGGTTAAAGGAGGAAAGTGCTTCTGCCTGATCAGCACAAAGTTTTCCTAAGGAAGAGACAAGAGACAGTGGGACAGAGGTAGAAGTCCATAGAGCCATCCTTCCTGAGAGCATTTATTTGTGCCGATGGGTACCAGGGTGGTGCTTTCCTTCTCTATGACAAAGTGTGAGACTCTGGTCCTGGCGACCTGCGCTGGAGTGGTCCCTAACAACGTTCTGAAAACTGTGTTGGCCTCCTCAGGGCTGTAGCTGAACACTACAATATACAGATCAAGCCAAAGAAGGGGGTCTTTTGATTGTAATGATCCATGACCTCTATGGCAGGTCTTGTCCTTGGGTCCCGGTTTGCCTCACAGTGTGTGTGCAGAGGCCCGCGTTTCCCCTAAGCCTGGCAGTGCTGGAAGGAAGGTCAAGGTGAATGAAGGGAATTCCAAAACAAACTGCTCTGGCCGTGTGCTTGGAACTGAAGCTCCGTTCCACTTTAAATTGTTTTATTCTTCTTTAAGTTCAAGAAAGCTATCGCCATGGGTGTTTTGTTTGTTTTGTTTGTTTACATAAACTAGAAACATTTTGAGGAGAGCATCGTCCTGATCCCAGTTTACCACCGATCTGTTGTTTGGGTGATTCTAGTTCTTTTAGGTTTAAAAGATTTACAGTTTTTGATCCTATGGTTATTTTATTCTGTTACTGAATAAAAGATAAATGTCTCTAAATATACCTAATTTGATTTTTAGTTAAATATATTCAGTGGTTAAAAGTAATAATAACCATCTGGGATGTCCCAATCTCGTATCTTAGAAAAAGAATATTTCCATCCCAGGAAATCTCTGTGCCCAGTAATGACTCCTCCAGGAAAGGACATGGCCCAGCCCTACCCAGCTGTGCTCCAGTCCCCACCAGACAGTCAAGCATGATGGTCATGTGCCCTGTCACCTGGGTTGTGTGCTCTTATTTCTGAATGAGTTGCCTTAGGCCACTGGAGTCTAGTTCCCAACACATCCTGGGTTCCCATCAGTTTAGGACGGTGATTCTCAGGCTCTTTGGTCTCAAAACTCTATTACACCCTATAAAACTATTGATTACCCCCCCCCAAGCTTTTATTTGTTGCTTTATTTATCAATATTTACCATATGAGAAATTAAAACTGAAATTCCAACTTATATTTCTCTTTAAGATAATGATAACCCATGATCATTTACACAACCCCTTATACATGAACATAACTAACACTTTTTGAAAAAGCCGTATTTTGAAAAGTGAAATGGAGTGAGCAGAGCAATGTCGTTTTAATTTTGGAAAGTCACTTTATTGTCTGGCTTACTAGAAGACATTTGGCTATTCTTCTCTGCCTCTGGAGTCAGCCTGTGGCAATACGTCGCTCTGGCTAACGAAGGTGAAGAAAACCTGGCCTCACGTAGATACGTAGCTGTAAAAGTAGGGGAGTATTTCAATGGACTTTTCAAGTACTTGTGGATACTCTTCCATGATACTAGAGCAAAACTCAGCAAGCAGAGGTTCCGTAAAGGCTCGTTACAAAGTAAAATCTGACACTCTACCGGTGAACTTTTAAAACCATTACATTAAAATCCAGTGGTTCCTCTTGTATTCTGAATTTAAAGCACTATTGCATTCATTGGTCATTTGGAAAGTATTAGTTCACCAAGTTATGCAGTTCTTCCAAATGTTTACTCATTTCAATACACAGTATCAAAAGCCTCACATTTGGTAATAGCACCCCTGATGTCATCTTTAAGTACTGGCCAGCTCATACTGTTGGATACAAGTACTCCAGAATTCCAATTTCTGCTTGAGAACTCGCATTGTACTGCCACACACTCGAGCCCGAATAACTGGTGTGTGTCTGTCAGTCCAGGAAAAATGGCACTCCATTAAGTGGCGGCTACTTCGGGTTGAAACTTCAAACAGTCACACAGGTGTTTTTCTTGGAGACAACCCTTTCAGGGTGCAGCAGAAAGCTTGGGTGCCCTTCCAATTTTGTCAGTCAAGGAACTGAAATTTAATTAAACTAATCATTTGTATTATTCCATCAATGGCATTCTGAGCTGAAGCTGACTTTCCCTGCGCCCCCCACTCCCGCCCCAGTGCATGGTGGTGAAGGATTCAGTAACTGCCAGTACAGGTCGGGGCCTGGATTGATGTGAAGGCACCTTGTCACCCACCATGGCTTTTGCACCATCAATGCAAATTTTGATACAGCTGTGTAAGATAAACCCTGAGATTCAAAAGCTTTGACTACTTCAGCACGTTTGTTTCCAAGCATTCACATAAGAGATCTTCCATGATTCACTGGGTCGAACGTGGACAAAACAGCAAATCCAGCCACGTCTGCAGGTCTGTGCCTTTTCCAGGCACAAGTGCAATTCTGCAGCTGACATAGGGATTTAGTCTTCGTGTCCACAGTGAAATCTGTGGTGTGACAAGTAATTGTGTCCTTGGGAAGGGGTACTGGGCTCCTTCCCTGACTTTTCGTCCAACTCTGCAAGGCTTTATTTTTCTCTCAGCTGTGGTGTGTCCTTCTCCAGCCCCTGCAACATGACAACTCGCCCCGTGAGACAGTTCAGTCTCTTCCATTATCAGGTTGAAAACCTAAAACGGTTTTTAGCTCTTAAAGAGCATGTCGTGCCTGCATTTAAACTATTCCCATTTCTTCGGACTCTGGTCAGTCTCAAAGCAACAACTTGAAGCTGTTTTGTTGCATGAGACATATGAAGGTGAAGTATTAGCACCCATAAAGGTGAGGAGAAGGTGGCTTTCATTGTATTTTCGTTTCTTATGAATAGCCTCATCCAATTTCTTTGAGGCTGATTTTTTTTTCCCGTGAGTCAAGGAACTCTCTTTGTTTCCTCTTCCTTCGCATCTTTGGATACAGAGGCTACAGGTGTGCATGAGGAAAGCGAGTCTTCTTTTCTCTTGTATTTAAGCCAATAATCTGCCCTCAAAAGATGTGAAAAATAACCTCTAAATAATTTTCTCTTTATTTCAGAATAAAATAATGAACTCGAAACTAATAACAGTATTAGATAAACATTTCAAAGTTTGAAAAGTTTTTTTAAAAATTTAAAATATTATTCCAAAAACAACAAAGGATACCTATTTCTTGTTGAGTTCCCAAACAGATGCAAGGAAAACTTGGGGATTTTAAAACAATACATTGGACAACAAGGAAGTTACAGGAGTTATAGTAAGTACAATAAAATATAGTAAGAGCAGAAAGCATTAAGAACAAAATGAGTTCATCTCTAAAAATGCACATATTTATACCTTAAACCTATCACCTTAGAAAATTCTTGAAAACACAATAATAAGTCACAAAACATGCATCCCATTAATTGCCAGAGCGATGAGGTCATATGCCAGGTGGCCTCCGGAAAATTCCGCTGTACACTAGTAATAGAATGAAAGTGAAAAAGTGAATTATTATAAAATAGTTTTGACATCATAGACTTCCTGAGCCGGAGAAGTGGAGGTCTGGCATTGTTCTTTTCTTCTCACCCTCCTAGCCTCGACTGGCCTTTAGCTTGTTGAAGGAAGATAAAAGTCGGACCAAGAGAAATGGGGGAGGCAGCAGAAGGAGTGGGGGAGACTCCAGAGTGACTTATAGTCAGCCAGAAGAGAGTGTCGTCGTCGGAATAAAATGACGAGAGGATCAGGGCACCATTGTCTGTGGTGGATGTGGAGGGGCACCACCGAGATCCCGGTCCGTGCACCCTGTCAGCAGGGAGCAGGAAGCGTGGGCAGTAGTCAGTCTCCAGCTGTCAGCTTCTTGAGGGGTGGCCTCAGCTGCAAAGAGCCACCTCGCTCCAAAGAGCTGCCTTGCTCAAGGTCATGCTCTTCCTGAGCAGTTGCAACTAGGAACAGAGAGCTAGAGATGCAAAGGCTCAGCCATTTCAGACAGCTGCAGAGCCCCCTGCTGGGCTGACCGAGGCCTCCCTCTGTCCCACCTGACTTGCTCGCTTCTCTTCACAGGTGTTGATCCTTAAGACTATCTTGCACCCCAGCCCTGGCTGGTGTAGCTCAGGGGTCTGCAAACCAAAGGATTGCCGGTTTGATTTCTGGTCAGGGCACATGCCTGGGTTGCAGGCCAGGTCCCCAGTTGTGGGAACGTGAGGGGCAACCACACACTGATGTTTCACTCCCTCTCTTTCTCCTTCCCTTCCCTTCTCTCTAAAAAGTAAATAAATAAAATCTTTAAAAAAAAAAAGAATATCTTGCACCCTAAATTCTGCCTTAGTTTCTGATTCCAGAAAATCTAACGTGTGACCATTCTCTCATCCCAAGCCGAATACCTATTTACATATATATTATGTATAATATACATGTATGTGTTTATATTTATGTTTCTATATCCTATAATATTTATTAATTACTTTCTTCTATTCAATAACACACTGTTTGCCAATTATCAGCAAACTATTTTCAACCCTTTGGCTTATTTATTCTAAATATAGCTATTATGTTCCTCTAATAAAAACCTTTGTTGCCAAATAACTTTACAATGGCAAAATAATTTATTTTTCCCACTAATCCCAACGTAATTTTTGCCCATTTTTGAGACACTGAGACACTACATACACATCGTTTGTTCAGAACAGCAGGGCGAGACACAAACAGATACAACCAGCCGATTGACCTATCACCAAGGGCCTTCGCGGCGCCTTACAGGTGAGCAGCAGGGGACGTCGGCAGCAGGTCCTCGGAAGCAGCCTGGGAGGTGGGACAGCGCTCACCTAGCACAGGGCTTCCAGGACTGACAGTCTGCTCTGGTCCCTGCTCCCGGCATTACTGATTTGGCCTCGGCTCACTGCATGGATTTGTTTGCGGGAAACCCGAGCAAAGTCGAGACTTTTCTGGAAGACCTGCCATCAAATGAGGAGTTGGACTAGAGGATCCCTAAGATCCCTTCTTGTTCTGACATCCCAGGTCCCAGGTCTGTGCTGTGTGGCCACGTAGGTTATTTGGGGCCCAGAGAAGTGGATTATTGAATGGTGGCTTTCATGTTTCATTTTAGGCAAGGCTTTTTATATAAGACAACAACAAGCAAATGCGACATACTTAAAATTCTTCAGGGGAAACAAGCGTTCCTTTCATGAAACCTAGGTGGGCGGCGGGAGTGTGGGGGCGATGCGGCTGGCATCCCCAGGCCTGACTGTGAGGCAGGCAGGGGCAGTCTTTGCCTTGCCCTGGCTACTTGGGCCTGTCCCTGTCACCACAGCTCCCCAACATCCCTTCTACAGATCACTGTCCCACTGACTCCCCAGGGCCATGAGTGCAACCCAGATCTTCCAAGCTGATCCCACACAGGGCCTCTGTGGTCTGACCCCCCCCCTGCCCACCTGCCCAGCCGCCCTGGAGCCACTCGCCCGCCCAGCACTCTGTGCTCCAGCCCTCCAGATTTCTCCAGTCCTGGAGCACCAGTCCATCTCCCAGCTGCCCGCCTTGTACCCACTGTTCTTTCTTCTTAGACTGCCTGCCCTTCCCCCTGTCCACCCTCCCCCATCTGCCCGGCTGAGCCCTGCTCAGCCCTGCTCAGCCCCAGGCCCTGTTATCTCCTCTCTGTTCTTTGAGCCTCCCACCTCCTCTGGATTCTGAATATTCTGCTCGCGCCTCCACTATCACTGGGGTTTGTTGGGGGCGTTGTTTTGCACTAGAGCCCCTTTAGTTCTCACTTGGTCGTGGATGCCTGGAGAACCCTTGTCCACCTTTACGCACCAGCACCGCCGCAGCCCCACGCGTGGTCAGCTTCAGGAAGTCCCGCATGTTGCCAGCTGAACAGATGGCTTCCCTGCACCCTCTCCCCAACCATGCTGACAAGATGGTCTTTGTCTTGTTTCGTTTGTTTGCTTGAATGTCTCACTAGGTGTCCAGTACAATAATAGGAGAAGGAAGAAAGCCCTCTTGACTTTCCAGCAGGCCAGCGCGAGGGCGAAACTGCACTTCAGCTTTTTCGGGTGCTGGTAGGAAAGAGAGAAAGAGAAGGGAGAGAGGGAGCCGTGGCCGGGAGAACATTCGGGATCAGGCACGTGAGCTGTAGGCAAGTAGCTAAGCAGCAGGAAGGCGCCGGTGTAGCCACACGGGTTCTTATTCATGTTGGAACTTCCATGGTGGTTGGTCAGCGGCATGACAGTAGCTGCATGCAGCAGGCGCTAAATGAACCGAATAATACAAATTTGGGCCTGCGTCATTTATCTCAGAAACTACACAGCAATGCCATTTCAGAACATGTTTTCTGGTTTGGGCAGTGGCGTTCAGAGCTGGGGTACGGGGGCAGCATGGCAGGGTGGCGGACATCCTGCTGTTTACCTCAGGTGTTGGGGACTTGCTTATTCTCCGTGATCATTTGTTTCCAGGGCCCACTCCAGCAGTTGTACCCATTTCCTCCTTTGGGGCTGGCGATGTTCTTGTGGGAGCAAGTGTGAGTACCCTGCCCCCCACCATTTCAGCTGAAGAGGAAAATGAGTCTCAGAGGTACAGATAGCTACTCAGGGGGGGCCCTGGCTGCAGAGCCAGCTTCCTGGGTCAGCGCGGATGACATTAGCCCCTGCAGGGAGAGCCAGCCTGGGGACTTTGGTCGGTGTGACACGGTCTGTGTCCCACGCACATATCCTTCAGAGGTCACCTGCAGGCTCAGAGGACTGTCCTATATATGCATGCAGATGACTTCCCACCCAATCACCTGAGAGTCCACCTGAGGGCCTTCTCTGGTCCCAGGAGCATGCTCTGTCCTCCGGTAGGTCGGACTGAAACTTTGGGGAGTTAATGGCTATCAGAGGCACCCCTAAGTCTACAGGGGACCAGAGTAGATAGAAATACCCAAGCTTCCTCGCTGCTCCAGCCTCCCTGATGTGAGTGAGCCTCAGCGAGGTGGTTCCCAGGCACAGTCTGCACTGACCCTCTGTGGGTCTTCAGCAGCATGGTCTCTCAGTTGCCCAGAGCTCATTGGTGTATCCCTCAGCGACTCTCCCTTCCTTGCCTCTTTCCCTCACTCCCTCTCCATGCTTCTGAGAACCATCCCCAGGTATAAGTGGAGCTCCCCACAGGCACGGGTGGGGCCTCCCAGAGCCTGGTGTATGACAGTCCCCTCAGCCCCCCCATGTGAAGCCAGTCAGCTGGGACTGTAGTAGGCAGGGCTGACCCCTGGAGGCCAAACACCAGCTCCTGGACACAGAGCTGTGGGGCCCCGGGCCGGTCCTGCTCAGCCTGATTCCACAGCATCTGCCCCCTCAGACCCCCACAGCAGCCGGCCTTTCTAACAGAAAGCTCTCTTTACCAAGCAGATCCCCAACTTCTAGTTCTTGCAAGCGGTGCTAGAGATGACACCGTTTGGATGGAACATTGGAACTTGATCATACTGTGTCTGTCTGGCCTTGCTGAGGCAGGACAACCTGGTGACATGGTACCAAGCTCAGGATCAAGTGCGACAGGTCTCAAGTCCATCTGAACCTCTTAAAGCCCAGACAAGTGGCCAACTCTTTGTGGGTTTTGCATTTTTATAACCTCCTGTGGTTTCCAAATATGTGCTCTTGGATGTTGAAAGTGCTTGTTATTCCTTGTGTTAATATGGTGGCAGCAATAATAATAAAGTGTGGGCTCTCAGAGGCTGTGTGAGCAGCGCTGGGCTTCCTGCTCTCCTGACCTCGGGTGAGGCGGGCAGCTCTGTGGCCCTGTCAGCTCTAGCTCTGGCAGAATCCTGTGACCCTCCCAGCAGTTTTGATGCCCTGGCTCAGAGCTGTTGGCCTGTTGCTCCCCAGGGGTGGTCCCGGCCCAAGGAGCAGCTCCAACCCTTCCTGGCAGGGTTGGCTGTGGAACTGGAAGTGAGGGCCCTGCCCCACCCCCACTAACAACAAAGCCACATGGAATGGGGCCTCCTCCTGGGTGGGAGAACTCAGAATCCCAGAAGTGGCTTGGGTTGGGGGGTGGGGGCGGTGAGAAGGGAGACAAAGGGGTCATGTGTCAGTCAATGCCCTTTCTACCGGACTCCCTGCCTGTCTATCATGTCCAACATGTTCAGGAAATTATAGCCTCTCCTGACCAGCATTTTACTCTAACCTTCTCAGTGTTCTTCCATGAAAGTGAGGATTTGACAAAGCAAATAACGGAACTCCTGTGCTGGAATCAGACAGAAAGGAGGATCTTTACCAAGAGAGTCAATGATAAATGTAATGCCATTATGCTTTGTTCTCCAAGGAGGCAATGATAAACTCCTGTTCTCTTAACTCCTTTTCATCCCTTCACAGTCTAAGTCTAGCTGTTGCCACACAAACTTTTTCTCTGTGAATCCTCAAACGTTCCAGTTGTCACGGAATTACCCTGACCTCATTGATGACATTGGTCTCCTCTTTGGAGAGTGTTGTGAGAAAGCCATCACTAAATCCTCAAAAGAATGGCTTTGTCCCCTCTGTTCCCATTAAGGACAAAGATGTCAGATGAGAGGCCAAACAGGTTTCATTCTCCCATGGCCATGCCCAGGGAATCTGTCCCTCCTCCCACCTCAGCTACAACTAGACCAGGTGGGCCTCTGTCCTAAGGACACCTCTCCCAAGGTGACCCAGTGAAGCAGATGATCTGGGCCAATAAGCTTCTTTCTTCAGGACATCAGTGTGGGAAAGCAAGAACCATTGACATTTGGAAATGGGAGCCAAAGCAGGGGGTGGAAGTACAGCAGGGGAGAGGAGCAGGTGATCACCAAGATGGCCACATGCGGGCAGGGGACATGAAGGAGCGAGAGGCAGCAGTAGGAGACTGGAGTGCCCACACTTAGACAGCAGCAGCAACGGGAGGCCTTGGGTTTCTGGAAAGATGGGGAGTGTGGCCTTTGCTTAGAATGGCTTTTCTGTCTCTGTCCCGGCTCCCATGAGAGCCGACTGGGTCAGGCTCCAGTTCTAGAAGTTACCGTTCCTTCCACATAGATCCCTGCACAAGGCCCCCTGCCCTGAACCACCTCAAGGGAAGAAGGGGGGGCCTCTGCTTCTGAAACACATCTTCTCATCAAAGGAAGGTGTTTAGGTCATTTATATTTAATGTAATTATCTTCTATTTGTCTCAACTGTTCTGTGTGCCCTTTTCATTCCTATGGTCTTTTTTTGCATGAATTGTGTATTTTTTTAGTATTCCATTTTATCTGCACAATTGACTTGTACACTACATCTCCTCATTTTATTTTTGTAGTGGTTGCTCTGGTGTTTAAAGTATGCATAACGGACATGTCACAATCCACGTTCGCGTAGCATCACACCACCGCACATGTAACATCACGACCTTCCATCAGCAGCCTCCACTCCCCACCCGTGCTTTGTGCTAATGTCACACATGTTACAGCTGTGTATGTTATTAACACACAATACCTTCTTTTGCATTAAATCATTTTTTTTCTAATTTTTCAATGAAAAAAACAAAGGACTTTTCTTTTTCCCAACTATGCACCGTTTTCTGATCTCTCTAGTCGTTGGGCCCATCCAAGTTTCCATCTGGCATCAGTTGCCTGCGGCCTGAAGAACTTTAATAGTTTTTAGGGCCAGGCCTACTGGCAACACGTGCTCCCTCCCATCTTTGGTCTGTCTGAAAAAGTCATTTCACCTTCATCTTTGAACAATATTTTTGTGAGATTTTGAATTCTGGGTTGACTTTTTTTTTCCTTTCAACCCTTTAGGTGCATCTCACTGCCTTCTGCATTGCATTGTTTCTAACAGTAAGTCTGTGGCTACTTTTATCTTTGTTCCTCTGTGTGAAATGTGCCTTTTTTCTCTGGATGCTGTAAAGATATTCTCTCTGTCGCTGTTTTTCAACCTCATCATATTGCGGCATGGAGTAAGACGTTTGGATCTGCGGATTTATAGTTTTCATCAGACTTAGAGAAAAATTGGCCATAACTTCTTCCACCACTTTTTCTGTTCCCGCCTCTCTTCTCTCTTTCTGGAGCTCCAATTCCATGAGCACCAGGCCACTTGATATTATCACACAGGTCACCAAGGTTAGACTATGCACTTACAGTGTGGCAATTTTCTTATATGTAAATGAAAACTAAATAGAATTGATTTAAATAAATGAAATAATATATACAAGCTCCCAGCAGCATTCATGATACACAACAGGCACTTAATAAATATTCTTTCTCATCTCCCCAGCCCCACCTCTTTAACTGCCCTCTGCACCATGCTCTCTTTGCACACTCTCAGCCTCTTGTGCTTCTCACACCCCTTTGCCTCTCCAAATTCCTCCCATCCTTCAAAGTACAGCCTCAATGTCTCCACCCTGAATGTTTTCCAGGTGAGTCCAGGGCACAGTTTGGAACTCTTAAAGTGCTTACCACTTGCTCCCCAGATTCAAACATGCGTTGCATATTGATCTGTCCTTCACAATTTATGGATGCACCTGTGTCTTGCCTCACCTTTGGTTTTGAATTCCTCAAGATGAACATTACTTTTCCCCTCTATAACCTTGTCACTACCTGCTCCAGCGCTGCCAGGAGGTGTTTCTCCTTGTCTGTTATCTGGAATGAAGCTCCAAAGGTCTCTTTCCCTGGCCAGCGAGTTGGGGCAGTGGGGAGTGTGGGGAGAGATTGGGCTAGAGAGAATGTGGTGCTCTGAAGGAAAACGGGCTTCAGAGCCCCGTCACCCTGGTCTGAATCTCAACCCTGCTGCTGCCTACCCGTGTGACTCTCACCAAGTTCCTTAGCCAAACTGAACCTCAGTTTCCTCATCAGTGTCATGGGTGTGATTGTTGGAGCGAGATGAGAGAGAAGTGTGGCCAGGGCCTGGCTAGCATCTGCTGTCCTTGAGAGCTAGGTGACTGGGTTCAGGACCAGACCCTCAGCCCGGCAGAGGGTGCGTGGAGCTGGACTCCTGTTCAGAGAACACCTAGCCCCGTGGCTTTTCTCCAGTCGTGAACTCATTTCCCCAGAGAGGAGAGAAACAGGCTGCATCCAAGGCTCTGCAACCCTCACCAAAGCTTGCTGTGTTTCTTCAGCCCCATCTACACACCTGGTTGTACTTACTGATCTAAAACTGCATCCATCCTGCTTGCCATGCCACATTTCAGAACATGGTAAGGCCCAGAAGGGAAAAAATTCATAAATACCATGCATTAAAAAAAAAGTAATGTCATGCATTCATATACTTCCAAAAGGTGAAGGTCAAGGGCAAGGAACATAACGCTGTGCCAGTAGCAGGCACGCTGGCTCTACATACCAGAGGCTGGCATGCCGGGGTCCTCATACCTTGAACCTGGTGGTCTTCGGCTAGGAAATCCCCTCCAAAGCAGTGAGGAGAACTCCCTGGCTAGGGAATCCAGAAAATAAGAGGTTCTTTTGACTATCTAGTAAATGTTCACTTCCAAAGACAGGAGGAATGGCAAGGAAGTACCAAGAGTCAGGACACCTGGTTCGGTCTTTAGATTTTTGGAGTGACCAAGAGCACACCTCCCACTCAGTGCCTTTGGGCCTCTCTTACTCACCTGTGCATAACTGCTTGCCTCTCTGTGGATTCTGTAAATGTCTGTGAAATGAGCCAGGCAGAGATATTTGTCTATGTGTTTGGATTTGTCCATATTCTCAGTGCCTCCAACAGTACCTGGCATGTAGTGGATTCTCCACAAATGTTTTTGAGTAGATCAATAGTATAAGGTTGAAATCTTAAGACTCTGCTTAGATATGAGCTTTGCCCTCCACTGCTATGACACCTGGCAAGTGACTTCACCGCTGAGCTCCAATTTCCCCATCCACAGACTAGGTAACGAGGCTCTCCGTGGCGATCCAATGAGATGTTTGCCAAGTCCACGGAGGGTGCCTCATACAGAGCAGGTGCTCACTGAATAGGAACTACCGTGGTTGTCGCTGCATCTATCCCAATTCTGCTTGTCAGTTTAAAAATGACTCTAGGAGTTTCTCCTCTTCTTTTGTCTCCCCCCACCCCCAACCCCCCACCACCCTCCCACTCCCAGTATAATGGTGGAATGGCCTGGAATCTCTCTCAATGGGCTATGTCTGAGGATCAGATCAAAAGAACTGGCTTGTGTTATAGTAACAGATTAGATTCAGGTTAAAGCTGAACAAGAAATGTCAAACGCAGAGAGAAGTTATGAAAAGAATGGGGAACCTTTTCCCAGGAAATCTGTTAGGATACAATAGATGCTTTCATCCATGACTGGCTCCTGTGTTGACTCATGAGATCAATCTGGGACTAGATGACCTTTTACTTGATGGCCTCTACCAGCCAAGAACAGCTCAAGGACATTATGACCAGGCTGTGGGCTCAGCCAGAGATCTTCTGAATGTGATCTGCTCCACAGTGACCCACAGGTCCTTGAGGTTAAAGAGCTGCTGAAATGCATTCGTGCTGCCCAGTGACAGTGACAAGAAGTAGAGCCCTACCTAGTGCCCAGCCAGCCCTGATGCCTGGCTCTCATCTGAACTGAACTGACTTGAGCTGAGCTGAGCTGAGTTGCGCTGAAAAGACAGACCCTACCCTGGAGTGAGGCATCCTTTCTATGCTGTGATCGAGTTTGTTCTCCTCTAAACTGCTCCTGGCACCTAAAGAAGAAAAAGCTTTACTTGTGGATGAGACATCCAGGGTGATCCTATCAGGGTTCTCTCTGGTCTCCGGGAACAGCTCTCCCACGGGGACCCCCATGAAGCTCCTCCCTGTAGCCCATCCCCCCGCTGCCTCCATTTCCACTGGGCTTTCCACCCATGCTCCTCTTTCCCATGCTTCCTCTCTGCTCTTGCTCCTCTTCCCCACGGGAACGACGTCCTAGAGCCTTCCCCAAGGGCCTTCTGAAATAACCCAGTGCCTTACGGGGTATGTGCAATTACCTGATCAGATGTTTCCTAGGCCGACTTCTGTTCTCCATTTGTTGTGTTATTCTGGGTTCTCTCCCCTAGATAATTGTGAGCGCTATCAAGGAGGAGCCTGTAATTCTCTAGTATCTCCCAGAGTTCACAGCTCAGGACACAACAGGTGCTCAATACATGCTCCTTGATTAAATGACTGATAGGCTCTATTACCTCACATCTAAAGATGCACTTTTTAAAAGTTTGCATCATAACAGGTGTATACACTCAACTTATAACTTAATGTTCATTACTGAGAAATCTGGGTTGCCTCTGGCTCCAGGCTCCAAGATCACAGAGGCTGGGAGAGCTCTGGACTCGGAGTTAGACATCAGGGCTGTGTCCCAGCCCTGCCTCCAGTTTTTGTGTGACCAAGAGTACGTCACATAGCCTTTCTCCCTTTCCCTCCCTGTGCAGTAGTCACCACCTCCTCTTACAGGGTGTTGTGGGCATAAAATGGGACAGAGTTTTGAAAGACGTTTGGCAAATGCTGAGTAAATGAAGGAGATCATTTCTCTAAGGGGCTCATGAGGGATTCATGCAACAAACCTTTATTGATAATCTGCTCTGCATCAGGTACTAAATGTGCAAATATAGAAGCACTTCAGAGCCTGTCCCTGGCAAGACGGGGAGAGAGACTCCAATATGAACAATGAGATAAGTGTTACAGCAAAGTGCCAGGAACATAAGGAAGAAGGGGAAAATGTCTGGGGGTGTGGAAGGGAGTGCCCCTTGAAGAGACCTTGAAGAAGACATCAGATGTCACCAGGATGAAAGGCGGATAGGCAGTAGCCCAATCCTGACAGCGGGCTGAAGGCTGAAGGTGTGGACGGGGGCAGTGAATGGTGCCTTGTGGCTACAGCACAGAAGGGAGGGGAGGATGATCAGAGACACGAGAGATGGCAGCAGGGTTGGCGAGCTCTGCCACTGTGGCGGGTGGGGCGGGGCAGCACGTGAGTGTGCACTGCGGGGAGGAGCTTTCAGAACTTCTCTGGGACTCTGCCAGGTGCAGGCACAGGCAGTGTCTGGAACCACCGGCAAGCAGGGACTCCGGGCCCTCCAGGGAGCTCTGCTGGGCATGGGCAGAAGAAGCACAGGGTCTGGTCCTTTCCACTCTTGAGAAGCTCCAAAGACAGAAAGGGCGAGGAGGGAACCCGGGGTCTTGCAAAAGGGAGGTAGGAGGGAGGCCCAGGGCCAGAGCGATGTCCTGCTCTTCAGTATGTAGGACTCATGCCCATGACTGCACAGACTTTCCCTCTGTGTGGAGCGTGGTTAATGCCCGAATCCTGCAGGTCCCAGCTTCCCTGCCGCTCCCCAGGGGCCCTCCTTGCCCGCAGGTCCTCCTGGCTATTCTCCTTTCTCTCTCATGGCGCTCAATCTGTTCCTTTCACACAATTTGTCCTTCTTGGTGTTTCTTGTCTGTCTCTCCCTCCAAAGTGTCAGTGGCACGGGGGTGGGGACTTTACCTCTTGGCCCAAGGTGTCCCTGGTGTCTGGCACTCAGTCTCTGGCACACAGCAGGTTCCGAAGAACTGAGCCAATGGTCTGGCTGTGCAGCAGGGCTTGAAGGGCATGGCGTTTACGCTTGCCGTATCGTCCCAGGTTACAGTCAGGCTCAACATCCTCCATCGCAGAGATCAAGAAACTGGGGGCCTGTGTTAGTTAGTCTTAAAGGCATGTCACTTTACATTTCACAGTAAGTGACAAGGAGCGTGGACAAGGAAGCCCCAAGGCTGGAATTCTGGCTTTGTAACCCCCTCCAACCACTCAAGGACAGAGCATCAGGTCCTAAATCTGAAATCCAACTAGAGTGGATAGTCCAAGGAGGACTCGGTCCGAAGTCCATCCTGGTCAAGGTACACCCAGGAATGCACACGATGGTCTCCCGTGGGGCCACAGCCAGCTACAGAGAATGGACAGAACAGGCTTCAATGGGCAAAAGCTGCATCTCCTTATTTAGCAATACATGTGTCTTTTTATATAACAGATTTAAATAAGTAATGCAAACTGTGAAAATCTGTGGTTAAAAATGAACGGGGAGGGGTGGGAGTAAGGAATTTGACAGATGGTTGCTGCACCTCTCTCACCGGCAGGTGAGACAGAATCAGCTGCGTGAGCGCGTCTCTAAAGGTCTTCTTTCTTGTTGCACATTTGCTGGCATGCTGCAGAATGAGCCCTGCACATTCATACTGCATAGTCAGCCCAGCCCAGCAGCTCTGGAAGGGAGGACCTTGGCCTTGGCTGTGCCTCACCTACGGTCAGAGTGGCCCCTCACCAAAAGGAAGAAAAAGGGAGAGAATCATACAGACCTGGCCAAAAGCATGGAGATCCAATGGAAGGTGGGGAGGAAAGACCTGAAACTCACCCTTGGGTGGCCGAGCTGCATCCCCTTTCCCCGTGCTGCCTACCCAACCCCTTGGCCTTCTCCCTGCTGCTCCGCCTATACCTGCTCTCTTCCCGCCAGGACTGCCAGGCCCTTAGGGAGATCCTGCCTGGCCCGCTAACTGGTTTGTTAGGAAAGTCTCTCACCTTTACTTGGGGGTGGAGAGCAGCCCTGTCCTCCAGCATCCCTGTGGCCAGTCATAGGCTGCCTGTGTCTCAGCTGTTCCCACAGACCTGGCACAGCCATCCTCATTTCCCCACCTGGCCATCAGTTTGGGTCCTGGCTCCAAGGGTCGGGCCCTTCTCATCAGCATTCTGCTTCTCTGTCGTTCCCACTGCCTGTTGTGTGCTGGCCTCCTCCCCGGCCTCCCTCCCTCATGTGTGAGTGCTGAAGGCTGGCTACTGGTGCTGGGTCAGCACAAGTCCACAGGGCATCCACAAAGCCCCCGAGAGGGTGGCAGGGACTTCCCCAGGAAGAAAATTGCAGTCCCGGGAAAGCCTGCCATTTATGAAGCACTTGCCAAGCCAGGCCCCTGTGCCAAACCCTTTAAATGCAGGATCGTGTTAAAGCCTCGCAGCTACTCTGTGAGGTATCGCAGTTGTCATCATACCGTCCATCCTCGTTTAATGCACAAGGAGCCTGAGGCACAGAAAGGGCAAAACCTTGCCCGAGGCCACAGAGTTAGAAATGATGAGCCAGGATACGCACCCTGGCAGCCCCTCTCCACGGTTTCTGCTCTGGACCCCACTAGGCTATAATCGTATGGCACAGCCTACCCTGTCCTCACCTGTCCCACCATGTCACAGGCACCTGAGCAAGTGCTGGAGATAAGTGCAGGCCCAGGTGGGAGGCTGCCTCCTGGTGGTGGAACCGTGTGACAGGTCACCGCCCCTCTCTGAGCCCCTGGTTTCTTATCAGTAACACCAAGTTCATGATTGAAGATGCCTCACAGGGCACAGGAGGGTTCAATGTGCTGACACGTGTGACGGGCTTAGAGCAGTGCCTGGCACTGGACACACTCAGTACACATGAGACTCATCATTGTCACTACGGACAGGATTGTTCCAGCTGGGACATCCCAGGTCTCTGTCTGACCCCCAATCTCTTCTCCAGGGGATTCATGTGCTGACTTCCCATATCCAGTCTCTTTTGGATTTACCCCTCCTTCTCATTCTCCCACCTTCTCCTTTTACCCTCCTCCCAAATCTGACACATCACTGAATCTGGCTAATTCATCTTCATGCTCAGATCCCTGAATGTGACAGATCGAGGTTGTGGGGGCAGAGGCAGAGAATGGAGGAGCTTGTGTAACGGGACTTAAATAAACTTGCACGTGCGTCTCTGTTCAGTTTCAGATCTTACCCCATCACGAGCAACAGTTGCTCTGTCTTCTCTCGAATCCGAGGGCAGATGTTTTCTTCGTGTGCCTCCCCCAGCGCACACAGGGTGTTCAGTGTGTCTTGGCACATCTGATTCTTCAAGGCAACCTTTGTGCCCGATGTTGTTCTCGGCACCTCACAGGCGCTAATTCTTTGAATGCTCTCGCACCCTTTTAAAGCTCCCGTGCCTAGCAGATAATGAGCACTCAAATGCCTAGCTAATAAAGGAGATGTGTTCAGTTTCTACCCTCTTAATGAACACATCATTGTAAACCCCCAATTTGGTCCCCGTGGCTCCTTACTGTCACCTCTTAACCCCCGGTGTCACGCCCCACTAACAACTTTCACCTTGGGGAATGGCGAGGCCCAGGTGACAATGACGAAGCTGAGCTAACACCTAGAGAGACTTGATGTTTTCCCACAGGGTTTGATTTGAGCAGCATCCAGAAATTCCCCCGAATCATCTAAAAGCATCTCCCTCGCGACGGGAAAAGACACTCCTCTGGGTTGCCTCTCAAGGCACTTCCCGTACACTACAGATCACGGAGACTTAACACACCACACCACGGCACGGCCAGACGGGCCCCCGTCCAAGCCCTGGCCCCGTGAGTCACGGAGCAAGGTCCTTACGGCCTCCTCCTCGGTAAAGCTGTGGGGAGATCCCCCAGTTCAGGGTCTGACATTCCGTGGGTGCCTTCCTCACTCTAACAGCCCCGTGAGCACAGGCTGCTGAGGAAAAGGAGAATTTTGGGGGAGAAGCAGAGGGAGAAGGAAGGAAGGAAGGAAGGAAGGATGCTTGTAGAGTCCGTCAGGCCTGGGTGCGACGGGGTGGTGGGTGGAAGCTGGGAAGGGTGGGAGCTGTTTACCGGCACCATCCACCGACAAGGGCTGAGAACATAAAGCAAGGCATTGTGCTAAGGGCTGAGGAAGTAAAAAGGAATTTTTATTTATAAGTTATACCCACCTACTTCCAAAGAGATTTTGAAGGTGACTCACAATGAAAACAACATACACAGCAAGATCACCGAAATAGAAAAATCAAATCTGCAGAACTGGGCAAAAGAAGCCGACATTGATGATCGCCGTGCTCCAAGTTCTCGAGTGCATTCCGTCCTTTGATCCAACACCCCCAGTTTACAGACGAGACAGGCAAGAGCCAAGAAGTGAGCCTGGGGCAAGCACAGGTGCAAGGAAACCTCCTCTGTTAGGCTCAGCGGGCAGGGGGCCCAGTGGCCACGATACTTTCAGGAACCCAGGAACATGTTTTGCAATTTCTTTTAAAATCAGAAGATGAAATAAAGGACATTTAGGTTGGAGGAAATGTTTTAATATACAATATTAATATATTCTTCTTTATACCAGCACAATCATAAAATATAGTTTTACAAGTGTTTTAACAGAGGAAAGGCTTGCACACGTAGAAGTGCCCAGGACCCTGCAAAGCTGGGGTGCAGCCCACGGTCACACACCCCAGCTGCCTGAGCCGCTTCCGTGCCGAGGCAGGAGTATCTGCCCTCACTGAGTACAACGTGCAGGTCGGTTCTGGGGCCGGAGAGAGACTGTGATGAGATGATGCTCAGTTTCATAAAAATAGTGTGTGGTTGGGCACGCGTACCGACTTATAATGTGGGTGTGGAAAACTGTAATTTTCTTAGCTACTTTATAACTAATCTACTTTTTCTCATCAGTTCTACTAGGTATCCATAAACTTCCAATCTGATTCAGTAACCAAAATTGTCATTCCAGGTACCGGTAACTTGTATGATTCAGGTGAATCTCAACCTTCGGGAAACTGCTTTCTCTGCCTGCAGAACCCAATGTGGTGAGCGATACTGACCGGAGCCTCCTGGCAGCCCAGGAGAAGGTCCTTGGATTCCTGTGGCATGACCCGGATGCTCACTGCTCTTCACTGCCAAGGGCAGAAGTAGCCTGCTCCTTGAACACAGATGGTCACTGTGGTGAGCGGGGCCCCATCTTGCTTTCCGGGGTGCTGTGCCAGAACTGGGGGACTAATTGGTCCTGTGGCCAGGCCTATCCTTTGCCATTTTGCTGGCTCTCTCAGCAACTGCTCAGGTACTGTCTTGGGCTCCCTCACCTACCACTTCCTGCCACACCTCCATGCCATGGTGTGGGTGCTTCTCCTGGGCTTGTACTTCACCCTCAGCTGCCTGGATAAGGGCACTCCTAGCCCAGACATTCACTCTCTCCTTCATGCTTCTCTGGATGCTTCAAACTCCTGACATGCCAGGTTGTACCCTGACATATTGGTGAGGAAGGCGGCAGAGGTAACAGCGGCAGGGACAGAGGAGAACTCTGGTGCCTGACTACCTGTCCCCCTCCCTATAACCTGTCCAAGCAGAAGGAACGGGCTTTCCTTCCCCTCTTCATTTTCCAAGATCTGGTCAGGCAGACCTACCTGTTGATACATGAAATAAGAGTTAAAAAATTTGAGAATCTTTTCTCTTAACAATGACTAGCTTCCCACCTGAGAGTCTTTCCATCTGAGAACGAGACCCAGACAAGATCTAACCTGCGTATGTGGTGCTAGAGCCCATCTGCCTTCCTCTTACCTCCAGCCCGAAACATTGCTCCAACAGACAAGAAACCCCAGGACAGTAAGATTCAAAGGGTATGAAAACTCATCTAAAAATATTCCAAAAATAATTCCACGAATTACTTCATGGCAGAAACATATTTATTCAACAGGAGAGACCAGCTATGCTGATATTAAATTACAAAAAAAAAAGAATTATTCTGTGGGTTCTTACACCAGGAACATTGACCAACACGGTGAGTACTATCTTCAGTCCCTCTTCGGGAAAACTTCCAATAACTGTTCTATCAATCCTCAGTGACCGTAGATTAGGCATTTCCCTAGTGAAAGGGGGCTAAGGCAGTGATTTCATTGTGCCACTCTGGGAGTTCTTACACCCGAATGCCGCTTAGACACCCAGAGAACACAGCGCAGCGCAGCGCACCTCGCTTCTCTCCGGCAGGGTTTAAACGCGTGTCTCCCACTCTAGAAGAGGTCGGGGAGCATTTCAGAAAGCGGGGGTGGGCACAGTCCACCTCTCAGCCACCACAGTTTTTCTGAAGGTTGGTTGTGACTCATAATGTGAACTAGAAATGGTTTGGAGTTTGGGGAGGAACTGAGTTTCAGAGGAAATGACTCAATACGTATGAACTGCTGGAGAAGAAGAAAGCAGACTCCAGGATCTTCTAGATTTAGGCCAGAGATAGGCAACTCTCAGAGAGGTTTGAATACAAACTATGAGTCTTTCTCTTGGACCAGGAGAAGGGTGAGAAGGCTGTGACTAAGAATCTGATGGTAAGGAAAAAAAAGATCTTCACGTTGCAAGAGATTAATTAGTCCAGCTGCCGCCTTTCGGATGGAGGACAAGGCAAGAAGGGTGACCGTCACTACCTCTGTCGACATTTCACTGGAAGTCCTACCCACTTCAGTGAAGAAAGGAAAAAAATGTAAAGGAACAGATTGAGGAAAAAGAAACAAAATTTTAAATATGTACAGACATACTAAATATTATTAGACTTGGTAAGAGTTTAGCAGGATTGCTTGGTATAAGATTAATGTCCGAAAATGAGCTTATTTCAATACATGAACAAAAACCATATGAAATGTAATATTTTAAAAGTGGTTATTGACATTTACAACAAACTGAAGTATTTATGAATGAGTCCAACAAAATTTATGCTGGACTTCTATAAAAAATTAAACTTCATTGAGAGACTTCAAAGAACGCTCTAAGAAATGCAAAGGTATACTATACTCATAGATGCATGAGTCAGCATTGGAAAGGTGTCATTTTTCCCCAAATTTATATATAGATTCAATGCCTCCCAATCGAAATCAACAACAGTTTGCGTGTAGAATTTGGTGAAGTTGTTGTAAAATTCATATGAAAGGACAGAAGAAGAAAAGCAAGGTGAAGGAACCGTCCTGCCAGGCACGGCGACTTTTGTCGAGCCGTAGTAGTTAGCACAGTGTGGCACCTGCACAGGCCTGGAGAAACCAGTCAGCAAAGCAGAACAGAGAGCCCACGAGCAGATCCACATGTATGTAGATGCTTGATAGAGGAGAGAGATGGGATTATAAAGTGGTGGGAAAGAACGTATTTAAAAAGAAAATGCTGGGGAGAAAAGAGCTACGGAGAAATGTGAATGGGGAAGCAAGTGCCCCGGTGGGGTCTTTAAAGATCACCCCAGCGCCTATGGAACCTCCACTCAGAGAAGCACGAGCAGTGAAGGAATCTGTTATACTCACAGGACCTGGGAGAGGCAGGCGGGGCAGGCCACACAGACTTTGTTATATCTCAAGTTTAAAAACAAAAAAAAGAATGCAGAAGGTATCATACTTATTTGCCCCACCTAAAAATAGACTAAACTCCTAGTTTAACCTATATGAAATTGCTGATATTCAACCATTTTGTTTCCCACAAATGGCAATTTCCTACAGCTCACCCTAATATTGTTTAGGGTGCATACAGAAATGGTAAAACCATAAAGGGAAGCAAGGTAATAATGAGCAGAAAAGTCAGGACACCTCTGGGGAGGGGTGGGGGCATTTTGTCTGGGGCAGGGCACGGGCAGGGACCTTTGCAGGTACTGGAGATCTTCTAGCTGTTTCTTGATCTCTTGACTGGTTACAAATACATTTGCTTTATAGTTCTTTTTAAACTATAAGTTTTATGTATTTTTAAAATGATATTCTTTTTTTAAAAAAATAAGAAAAATATAGGTGCTAATTCTGAACTTAGGTCAGGCTAGCCAAATTTTCTACCTACAGTCGAGTGGCAGAGAGACCAGGAGAGCAGGCCATGGGACCACATTATAGATTCCCTGAAAGAGTTGCCTGCCACAGTAGATTTTGTTTTGTTTTCCCCAGATAACAATTGGCAATGCCTTTATTATTCCGCTTATAATGATACACTACTATAAATTATTTTTGTGTGTTCCCCCAACAGAAGGTGAGCCCCTTGAGGGCAAGGACTGAGGAGTTTTTGTGGCTGATCCAGTGAAGCAGAGCGCTGGGCACACCGTCCATACTCACCTAAAAGTCAGCTGAAAACCTAGACTCCAAATGAATGGATGGAAGGGTAGATGGATGGATAGAGGCCTTAAGGGTTGTAACTCTTCAGTGAATAAGGGGTTTTATTTTCCGAACTAGTGAAGAGATTTTAAAGCATACTTAATGATTTTAGTGACTGGAACAGTACATGCCATGTTTTGAATATTCAGCTCTGTCTCCATCTAATTACACTACTAGGACCTGCTTCTGGTTCTTGCCAGCCGCCCAGGGCCTGCGACTTCCTCACACAGCTCCAGGGCACTGGCTCACTCTGCGTTTCAGGCAAACGGTGCCCCCAGAGGGTGCAATGAAAAGGTTCAGCATCCGCCCTTGTTGGGGCGCAGTGATGACCCCGGAAAGGGGTGTCGGGAAGCCACCCCCTGTGCAGGCTGCTTCCTGACGTGCCCTCCCCGCCCCTCAGCCATGGAGCGTGGCTGGGACTCAGACAGCGCGGTCTGGGACTACATTGCCCTCCTTCACCCCACTTCCTTCCTCTTGCCTGCTTTCCTCTCCCCCACCCCCTCCTCCCCCTTTTCCCTCTCTCCCTCTTTCCCGTCTTTGCTTCACTCTTTGTCCCCGCTGCCTCTCTCCATCTCTGTCCTTGCACCTCTCTTGCTCTTTCTACTTTTCTAACCCCTGCACGTGGCCATCTCTCCAGTCCGCTATTTATACCTCCTACTGTCAGTCAGATGGCACGGTGGCAAGAAACACAAACATTTTAGCTCTCTTCCCCTTCCCTCCCAGGAGACTAGCTCTGACTGTGGTTTTTAGGAGGCTGAATTCTCTCCGGGCCCTTCACCCCACGGACTCTCGCCACCCCCATGCCCCCTGCAGTACTGACATCTCTGGGTGGCCTAGAACCTGCGCCACCAGGGGACCACGAAGCCCCCTTGGGCTGGCCCCCCTTCCCAAAGCCGCAGCCAGAGAAGGGGCCATCTGTTACTTCTAATCATATTCATCCTTAGCCCCATGAGCAAATGCCCGCCCCCCTTCCTGGACCCCATAATAGAAACACACATTTTGGCTGCCCTTCCCCTCACCCCCAAAAAGGACTGCTTTTGCAATAAGGGGCATTAGAAGACTGTCGTCTGCCAGGAATGCATGGATGTTTTTCCCCACAGTCTCTGCCCTGGGCTGCTCTGGCCTGATTGACAGGCGAGGTGGAGATTATAGGAAGGGAAGGAGAGGGTGGGAAGGGGTCTGGAAAATCAAAGTCCGGAGGGTAGAGAGAACCGGAGAAGGAAAGACCAAGTTCCCGAATTTTATAGCTGGAGGGACCAGAGAGTCATGCAGTAGCACTGCTGCCTCGACCCCGCACACACACCACCCATTTTTCAGAGGAGGAGACCGAGGCCTCAGAAACAAGAGGCAATTTGCTCCTCCGCGTCGGTAATTGGCAGAGTTCAGAGCAGCGGGCAGGTCTCCTGATTCCAGTCCCAGCCCAGCACCACCCTCCGCCTGACTCAAGGCAGAGAAAGTTGACTGTCTTGGCAGCAAAATGAAACCTCTGATTTATGAGGAACTCTGAGATATCTTCCAGTTGACAGCCTTTGGAGAATTGCATAAGCCCACACTTTTGTGGGGCAGCACTTAATGAAATGAACACGAGTTACTCATTTTTCATTAAGGATGACATGCAGAGAGTCTGTATCTAAGATGAAAAATAGGTCCCAGCCTGGAGCCCCTTGGTCCTAGGAAGCCCTGGTCTCAAGACACAGGAATGGGGAGGCAGGGTAACACCTTCCAGACATGCTGTCGTGTTCACTACCTCATGTAATTCTCATAGGGACACAGAAAGCTAGGTACTATTACTCCAGTGTTGGAGAGGAGAAAACGGAGGTTCAGAGAGGGCAAGCAACAAGACCAAAGTCACCCAGCTAGTGAGTGACAGAGTCAGAATTTAACCCCTCGGTGACTTTGGCTCCTCATCAGTGGCTGTCCGGGCAGGACTGGGAGGCCGACTGTGCAGAGCCCGGGGGTCAGTTTTACAGACACACACTCCAGCTGGATGCTCCAGAGACAGAGGAGCCCCGGGGCCTGGCAAGGGGAACCCTGGGCCCTGGTGGTCAGCCAGGCTGTGCTGGACAGTGGCCGAGCTGATGAATGAAGTCTAGCAAACAGTGGGGCCACAAACATGGTGCCCCGTAGGCCCTGTTTTCACTGCTTTCCAACTCTCCAGCCTCGGAGTGAGTTGGCATCTGTAACAGGAAACCCAGTCAAGCCTCTGTCTCAGGTGCGTGCGCTGCAAGTGTGGGCCTTGCAGCCAGGAGGACCAGAGTTGTGTATCCTGAGCCCGCCACTCATTACCCGTCAGCCTCTGAAAAAGTGCCTCAGTTGCTCCTGAGCCCCGGTTTCCACACCTGCAATAGGTACAGAACATACCTACCTCTCAGCCTTGCCATGAAAGTTATTATTATGAATACTAATAGCAGCCCTGGCTGGTGTGGCTCAGTGGATTGAGCGTTGGTCTGCGAACCAAAGGGTCACCAGTTCAACTCCCAGTCAAGGCACATGCCCGGGCTTCGGGCCAGGTCCACAGTAGGAGGTGAGCCAGAGGCAACCACACATTGATGTTTCTTTCCCTCTCTATCTCCCTCCCTGCCCCTTTGCCTAAAAATAAATAAATAAAATCTTTAAAAAAAACTAACAGCAGCTCTTTAATAGCAATGACAGTTCACAAGTATTAAGTACGTTTTATGGTGCTGAGCCCTTGATTACATTACCTGAGCTAACCTTCGATAAGCTCCATTGCACTTGAGAAAATGAGAACGCAGAAGTGCAATGAACGGTGTTATCTGTGCTTGGCCAGACCACGGAGTTCGCAAATGCCAGGGTCAGAATCTGAACCCAGGCCTGCATGCAGCCCCAGGCCACTTACACGACCCTCCCCATAAGCAAAGTCCCTACCACAGACACGCAACAAATGGGAGTTCTAGTCCCTTCTTTTTTCCCCCAAAGCCCAGATTCCCACAGTGCCCTCTGAGATTTGCTTTAGGGCTTGCCTACATGGAGTTTTCTGGAAGTCAGGAGAAAGCTGAGGGCAGTGGGGAGTGGGGGGTGTACCTCCTACTCCAGACCTTTCTCCCTTCCCCCAGCCTTTCTTCCTTATAGGGTTTGGCAAAAGCTGGCCTCTCTCAAGGACTCTGTGTTGCTGGAAACAAAGCGAGTTTATTTTGGCACGGCAGATGGGGCCTGATTTCCCCCCTCTGGATGCCTCTGTGGGAAGAGGACCTGGGGAATGTGGCCCAGGCCTGTCAGTTCCCATTACTCCCCGGCAGGTCCCTGCCACAGTCATCTCCATCACACATCGCTGGGAGAGGGGGATGAGATAAGAGCCTTCTTTCCACTTCAGATGGATCATAAGATTTGCCTGCCCCTCCCACTCCCCCTCCCAAAAGAAGTCAAGCTGAGGACACTGTGCTACAGTTAACTGCCTGCTCTTAGCAGGTCTGCTCCAACCCTGGGGGCACTTTGTCCGGTGGCATCTGCCCTTGGGGATTCGGCTACCTGTGGCTATTGTGCTGATCAAAGTCAGAGACACTCAGCATCTCAGAGGACTGTCACCGTCCTCTGGTCCAAGCCCCCACCTGACTCAGATTCACAGCCAGCCAGCGTGTTTTGAATGCCAGTTCTGGGCCTGGCAAGAAGTGCTTTTGCATCTGTTGGTTCATGTTTGGGAATCCTCACACCCTTTTTCAGAAAGACCTTAATTTCCCATTTTTCCAAATTCAGAGCCTGTGGCTCAGGGAGGTGAAGCAGGTGGCTCAAGGTCATGAGAAGTGAGCAAGTCAGGGGTAGAAGCAGGGTGTCATCTTCCAGGTCCGAGACCAGCTCTGTCTGTCCCGGGCTGGGAGGCCTCCCTCTGTGCCACTCTCAAGGGAAGGCTCAGCCAGCCTTTGCCTGAGCTCCTCTGCTGTCCCCTGAGGAAGCTTCCCCTGGAGGGTTTGTTAGGGTCTAGCTGAAGCCTGCTCCCTGTCACCTTCTCCCACGGGTCCCAGATGTCCTAAATCTAACTCCAGGGAAAAAGAGGACACTTAAATCTCTACCCTTGTCATACGAGTCCTTCGGACATGGGAAGATCACCCAGATGACCCTTGACCGCTCCGGTCCCGGCCCCAGAACTGGTGTGCACATAGGTATGGCTGCCCTTCTGTGGGCTCCTCTGGCCTTCTGACTGCCCTCCTTGGCTCTGCAAGTGGGTAAGAGAAGATAGCAATGCAAGATACAGCCAGGTGAGCCTAGCAGGCAGATCCCAAGGGAAAGGGATGAATGGGGACTTCACCCTAACCCAGAAAACCAGAAATGTCCGGCAACACTGAGGACTCTAGAGGTCATACCAGGGGTTCCCTCTCCTTGCCCAACTGCCCACATTCCAGCTTGCCCAGGGCCAGGAAGGGGAGGCACTGACCCACCAGCAGTAATGACATGGATGACAGCTTTCTGAGCTGCTTCTCCTCATTAGCCACCTCGGTCCCTCAACAGCTTGGTGAAGGAGGTGGGTAGGGCAAGCTTCATCTTAGTTTACAGATGTGGAAACTGAGGCTCGGAGAGCTCATATGGCTTTCCCAAGGCCACACAGTTAATGAGGGGCAGAGTGAGGCTCGAGCGCAGGACCTCTGGATCCCAAGCACAGTGAACTTGCCCTCTCTGCCACGCCCCCTCTTCCTCTGTCGGCTCTGGGAAGACTGATCTGGGCACAGCTGCAAAGGTGCAGATGGGAATAAGCCAGCAGCATCATAGGACAGTGAGAAAGTGGCTGACGGATTGCCTGATTGATTGGTTGATGGAACCACTGAGCCCTCATCTTCTTGAGCACCCTTCGGGCTCTTCTTGGATCACTCTCCTGAAATAATAAACCACAGGGGAACAGGCCAGCCTAGCTCAGTGCACCTTGTCTGCCACCTCCCTCTCCAGGGAACCCTTCAAATAAGAGACCAGATCTGCACTTGCAGTTCCCACCCAGGGTGAAGTTGAAACACTTATGGTTTCTATTTAAAGCCATACCTCATTCGTCATTTCAGTGCCACCTAACAATTAAACCTGCTTCAATCGAACACTGACAACTAATTTAAACTGGGCCTCTCAATCCGCCTGTCATTGGCTGTTTAAAACCCTTTCCTGGCCTGAGAGGCCCTTGGGACTGTCTGTCCTACCAAGAACAAAGCCCTGCCTGCTACATCCGGGATCCAGATCTAGGCAAGCATCCCTGTGCTGCCTCGTCCATCTGCCCTCGAGTCCATCTGTGTTGCGGCCGTCTCCGCCAGGTGAGGGCTGGCTTCTGGGGCAGTTCAGGGATGCCAGGTGGAGGGAGCAGGGGGAAGCTACAATGGCAAATGCCCACTTAAGAGGTCATATGAACCCAAGTTCACATGCTTGGGGAGGTGTCTTGGCTTTCTTCAGGCCCTAAGCAAATGTGGACACCCGGGGATTATTAAGAGCATCCAAACTTGGACTTGAATTCTGACGTTGCAATCAACTACCCGGTCCTGTGATCTTGGCCAGATCTCTTGGGCTTTCTCAGCCTGACTTTCCTCACCAATATAGTGGGAATAACTAAAATGTCTCCCCAAACCATCTCCCTGTGTTGTTAAGAGATCCCTCAAATCTGGCCATTCCTATAAAAGCACTTGGAAAACAAAAGACTTAAGACATGGAAGTTAAGAGTGGATCAAGCTTGAGTTCCTCCTGGGTCTGGGGCTGTGGAGGCAGCACGGCAGATTCCAGCTCCTGGTCGTAGAGTGATGCCTGGAGTACACACGGCTCTCCAGGGCTGCAGAACACACAACATACAGGTCAACAAATAGGTGGTGACCTCCCAGGCTGCAGACTCGGTCCATACTGGTGTAGGCAGGGAAGTCTTCCTGGAAGCAGTGGGCTTCAGCTGAGCTTTGAAGGCTGGGCAAGACTCCAATAAGCCAACAGGGGGAGGGAACCAGACCAGACAGAGCCACCCAGAGCCGGCAAAGAGCGCCCACAGCTCTTTCCTGTTTGATGCTCACAACCATCCCCATTTTATAGGATGGGGAGGCTAAGAGTTTAAGTCACTTGCCACTGAGATATCAAGGCAGCCAGGTACTAACATACAGAGTTCCTGATGCCCGCTGCCTGCTCTCACTCTGAGAATACCAGAGGTGGGCGTGGGGAAACCGAGGAAAACAGGAAGGTGGGAGGACTCCCCTCAGGGCTATTCCCTCTTGGATTCCTAGTGCATATTCTTCTCAAAGGAAGAAGAAGCACAAAAGAGGCAGTTTGGAGGCTGAGAGATTGTGGGATAAATTGGGGAAGTGGGTGCTGTGGCAGGGGCTGAGGAGCATGGGGTAGCCACCCAACCCTGTCACTGGGGGATGCCCTGTCATCGGGAAAGGGTCTTGTGCAGTCTCTAAACTCTGGAGTGTGGGAGGAAACAATAGCCTCTTCTCTGGGGCCTTGGGGGTGAGGAGGTGTGAGATCATGTCTGGGGAGAGAGGGGCAGGGACACAGGATATGAGTGTGCTCCCAGGAGGCACAGTAAAGCCAAGGAGCAGGGCCTTGAGAGCAGCTGCCTCCTTTCTGAAGTCCCCTAAGTCTCCGCCCCAGTATCCTCCCTCGTCTGGATTCCTGGTCCTTACAGTCAGGAGTAATCTGACTATCTGGGATTCTTCAAAGGTCCCACAGACCCAGCTAGATTACAATCCCCTGGAGGGCAGGTCCATGATGTCAAACTGTGGTTAAGAGCTCAGGGCCTGGAGTAGGGCAGGCTTGAGGTGACCTCCAGCCCTGCCATGAGCTGTGTGATTTTTAAGCCTGTCCTTTAACCTCCTTGAGATTCTCCTGTGCAATGAAGGTAAAAAAATAGGACCTATCTCATGAGGTCATCGTGAAAATGAATGAGTTAATCAGAATAAGTGCTTACCGAAAATATCTTCGTTTGCTGTGTCCCCAGAGCAGCTAGTACCCATCTCAGTATATGGCGGGGGCTAGACTATTAGTTGATTGCAAGCTCAGGACAGCAGCTACAGCAGCAGGGACTAGGACAGGACAGGAGGGAAGGTCTCCCTGATATGGAAAGATCACTCCAAATGAATGTCAGAGTCTTTCTGGGGAATTTCCTTCCTGTGGGGCCCCATGTAAATCCACCCTGAGGGTCTCATGGCCCATCTCCTGAGGAAATTGGGACCCCCAGACTCTCTCTGGGGTCTTCCCGGGGAGACTGGACTCTGCGTCATGGTTGGGGTAGAACAGGGGGCCCAGGAGCAGAGCCACCTTCCTCTGGCTGAAGCTTAGCAACATTGGGGTGAGTTCTGCTTCCTTGGGGTTATGAGGGAAGGAGAAAGCACCCCTAATTCAAAACCCTGCAGAGCCTGTGTGAGGATTATAAGACATCATACATCAGTCTCTAGACCAGTGCTTCTGACCCTTTCTGTGAAGGACCAATTTAAAAATATCCAATTAGGACTTCCAGCCAAGATGGAGGTGTAGGTAGATACACTTTGCCTCCTTGCACAACCAAAAGAAGGACAATAACAAATTTAAAAATAAAAAACAACCAGATCTGACAGAAAGCTGAACTGTATGGGAGTTGGACAACCAAGGAGTTACAGGAGAAACATTCATCCAGACCAGCAGGAGGGGCAGAGATGGGCAGCCAAGGTGGAGAGGACTCACAGCAAGGCAGCGGCTAGAGGACCAGGTGGGCAAGACAGTGCCTGTGGGCCCCACATTTGCATGTGGATAAACCAGGAGGAACAACTGGGAAGTGAGACAGATCGCACAACCCAGGGTTCCAGTGTGGGAAAAGAAAGCCTCAAAACCTCTGGCTGTAAAAACCAGTGGAGCTTGTGGTGGCAAGAGAGACTCCCAGCCTCATAGGAGAGCTTCTTTGAGAGACCCACAGGGTCCTAGAATGTATACAAACCCACCCACCTGGGAATCAGCACCAGAAGGGTCCAATTTGCTTGTGAGTAGCAGGGAAAGTGACTGAAAGCCAGCTGAGAGCCAAGTAAGTGGCACTGTTCCCTCTCGTACCCCTCCCCCACATACAGCACCACAACACAGTGACATGAGTTGCCTTGCCCTGATGAACACCTAAGGCTCTGTCCTTACTACGTAGCAGGCATGCTGAGACAAAGAAATATAGCCCAAATGAAAGAACAAACCAAAGCTCCAAAAACAGAACTAAGCCACGAAGACATAGCCAATCTATCGTATGCACAGTTAAAAACACTGGTAATCAAGATGCTCACAGAAATGATTGAATATGGTCACAAAATAGAGGAAGAAATGAAGACTATGCAAAGTGAAATAAAGAAAAATATACAGGGAACCAACAGTGATGGGAAGTAAGCCAGGAGTCAAAGCAGTGGTTTGGACCAGAGGGAAGAAATAAACATTCAACTGGAACAGAATGAAGAAACAAGAATTCAAAAAAATGAGGAGAGGCTTAGGAACCTCCAGGACAACTTTAAATGTTCCAACATCTGAATCATAGGGGTGCCAGAAGAAGAAGAGACCAAGAAATTGAAAAATTATTTGAAAAAATAATGAAGGAGAACTTCCCCAATCTGGTGAAGGAAATAAACTTCCAAGAAGTCCAGGAAGCTCAGAGAGTCCCAAAGAAGTTGGACCCAAAGAGGAACACACCAAAGCACATCATCATTAAGTTACCCAAGATTAAAGATAAAGAGCGAATCTTAAAAGCAGCAAGAGGAAAGGAGAGAGTTACCTACAAAGGAGTATCCATAAGGCTATTAGCTGATTTCTCAAAAGAAACCCTGTAGGCAAAAAGGGGCTAAAAAGAAGTATTTGAAGTCATGAAAGACAAGGACCTACATTCAAGATTAGTCTATCCAGCAAAGCTATCATTTAGAATGGAAGGGAAGATAAAGTGCTTCCCAGGTAAGGTCAAGTTAAAGGAGTTCATCATCACCAAGCCCTTATATGAAATGTTAAAGGGACTTATCTAAGAAAAAGAAAAAGATCAAAACTATGAACAGTAAAATGACAACAAACTCATAGTTATTAACAACTGAACCTAAAACAAAAACAAAAATAAAAACAAACTAAGCAAACAACTTGAACAAGAACAGATTCACAGAAATGGAGATCACATGGATGGAGGAAAAGGTACAGGGAATAAGAAGCATAATTGGTAGGTACGAAGTAGACAGTGGGGCTAAGAATAGTACAGGAAATGGAGAAGCCTAAGGACTTACATGTATGACCCATGGACATGAACTAAGGGGGGAGAATACTGGTGGGAGAGGGAGTGCAGGGCAGAGGGAAATAAAAGGGGAAAAAATGGGACAACTGTAACAGCATAACAATCAAATATACTTAAAAAATAAAAATATCCAATCAGGTCCCAGCCAGGTGGTTGAGTTGGTTGGAGTGTCATCCCACACACCAAAAGGTAGTAGGTTCAATCCTCAGTCAGGGCACATACCTGGGTTGCAGGTTCAATCCTTGGTCAGGGTGTGTGTTGGAGGCAACCGGTCAATGTTTCTCTCTCTCTCCCTTTCTCTCTTCTAAAATCAATAAATATCCTTGGGTAAGGATTTAAATATACATACATATATATTCATATATGTGTATGTGTGTGTGTGTGTGTGTGTGTATTCTATATCCAATCAATCACTGATGGATGCTTTTGTAAAATACAACAAAAATGAATTACTAGAAAGAAATCATCATACATTTGGATGCTGTAGCAATATCAAATGGCTCTAAAAATTTGTGTTCATTCACAATTTCTAGGCTTAGCTCATCGGCAACAGGTGATAAATGATTTGTACCAGTTGTTTACAGACACACTGCACTTGGAGCAGACACTCAGTGAAGGCTAATTTCCCTCTTCTTCCTCTTGCAGTCTCACCGCCTTGACTGAGTGGGAAGAGGGCTTCTGATAGCCCCTCACCATGTGCTTAGAGCCCCCAGGTCTTCCCTGGTCATCTATGGCCATTATACCTCAGTTTTCCTGGGACGGTCCTCATTACACATATTTTCTCATGGCAATGTGTTCTGGCTTTTTTAAATGACTGCCATACAATAGATAAGTTCCTGAAAGGATGAACTTAGGTTCTGTATTCGATGCAAAGCAGAGTGAGAACTGCCTGCTGAGGCAGCAAACACCTCCCTGGGTGGGGGGCGGGGCGCAGAGGGGAGTGGAAACAACACCCATCTGTCGGGAAATAGAGCAAAGGAACTTGAACAACAGCAGTTACTTTTTTTTTTTTTTTTGAGCATCAGACCCTGAGTTCTATGAGCAAGATCTCTCTTCTCCAACAGTTCTGCAAGACAGGTATTATTTTGTTGGGTTTTAAACAAGACATTGCCACCCTGAGTTTCTAGAAGGAACTAGCAGGTGCTGCACAGCCCCTGCCTCAAGGCTAGTCCTAAATGGCTTCAGAACATCCTGGGGAGCTCTTTAAAAATGCAGATCCTCCAGCGCCACATCTGATACAGAAGCCTGGGTGGTCCCCGGGGTCCCCAGGAGATCCTCATGATCAGCTTCCTCGGGCACCACTATTCTCATCGCTGCAGAGGCCTGGAGTCTGCAGGCTGTGGGAACCCAAGACAGCCCACATGATGCTACCCTTAAAAATGAAGACTTTTTTCTGCCCTGGCTGGTAGCTCAGTTGGTTAGAGCACCATCTCGACACACCACTGTTGCAGGTTCCATCCCCAGTCAGGGCACATACAGGAATCAACCAATGGATGCATGAAGAAGTGAAACAACAAATCAATGTTTCTCTCTCCTTTCTCTCTGTCAAAACGAAGACTTTTTAAAGACATAGGAACATACTCCTGTTAAGGTAAAGTCAGGTAGTAAAATTGTGTATATAGTTTTACCTCAGCTGTGTAACAAAAAAATATTGGAAGGGAAAAACAAAATGTTGACATCAATGATTGCCATATAAAGTGATTATATGTGATTTCATTTTCCTCTCTGTAGTTTTCTACATAGGGCACGTATTACCTTCACAAATGGAAAAGCAGGAATTACACCATTTTTTAACAGAGAAAGCCTCCCATCCTCAACCAGCATGAGTCAACCTGGACATTCTGGGGTGAGGCAGAAAACTGCTGGGGTTTTGGTTTTCTTCTCTCTGAGGGCAGGAAGTAACTGTTTCCCACTGGGTTTCCTGCTGGAGTAGGAGGCTGAGAAAAGTTCTGGCTGAAGACTCAAGGCAGGTATCAAAACACAGCCAAGCAAGACCCTTTGTGAGGGGCTCCTGCTTATCTGTGTGCCCCTCTCTCTTCACCTCCCACTCTAGGCGTCATTTCTGGAAAGTACCCTCATTCCTCAACCTGCTGTCCACCCGGAAGCTCTTCCCTATCCCCGCTTCACTTGACTAACATCATCGGGCATCATCCTAGACATCCTTGTTCTTTGAGGAGCTTCCCTGACCCCCAATACTGAGTGAGACCCTGGTGAGTACCCAGAAACCCATCTTCCCCTGTTAACAAAGGTGCCACACCTGCCTGTGTTCACGGCACACTCCCATGCTTCCCCACCGGCCTTGAGGTGTCATGAATGTTGGCACTCTACATCCCCAGCCCGGCACAGACAGGGACACTCAATTCATGTTTACTGAATAAATAAAGGAACCTTGCCTTGAGGCCCGGGTGGCTGGTGTCACTCAGGCTGCTCTTGGTACCTGCCTCTTCCACAGCCCCTTAAGGGAGAGTGGCTCCAAAGAGCCCTTTCTGCATGCGTGGTCATGGCTGCTGCCATGTCAGCAAGACTACCTTCTTCGCCTGCTCCAGCAGAGAGAGCAGGGGTTGGGACCCAGCTGCAGGGAGGGAGGCTAGCCTCTTCTGATGGCTTGCCCAGAGATTCTGCCCAATACAATGCTCTGTGTGGGATGGTGGCTAGCTGGCCAATCAGATAGCTTCTTGAGAAGAAAGTCAATGGCACAGAAGCATCATCCTGAAGGCCACTGACTTCCATTCGGGCTCCCCAGCCCAATCTGGAAATCCCCTGCCATCTTTCCATGCCCCAGAACCTAAGGTGTCTCCATGTGTCTCTTCCACACACACTCAAAAGCCTGCATCACAGGAGAGGATGGCCGGTCACTCTCTCCCTCTTTGGCTGCTCACTGGCCACTCTGTGACCATTCCTCTGGGTGGCCCCTCCTTCTGAAGTCAGGCAGGGTTGGGGAATTGCTCTCTGTGCCTGGCCCCTGGCCCAGCTGGCCACATTCAGGGAATGGCCTGCATGCACACTGGCCCAAACCCTAAGAGGCACATTTGCAATTAGTTGATGAGTTCAGTGCCCTGCCGTCCTATCTCCCCGGCCTCCCCCTGCCTGGGTCATGAGGGACGAGGAAAATGTGACTGCCTTCCCTCACACACAGTATCTCTTGACAGCATTTGGCACCCAGGCTTACTTGGGTGGGTGGAGTGAGCTGCACCAGGAGACCAGGCAAAAATAGAAATTTGTTGCTGATGCAGCAGAAAATGTGCTGGGACCAGGGGTCCTGAGAGGGGAGCAGGGGAGAAGCCTTCAGGGACTAGGAGGGACTGACCCACACTTGTCAGCAGGCAGTGTCCTTCTCCAGCCAGCTCTAAGTGCCTCGGGACTTGTGTTAGGTTGATCTTGCTCCCGCCCCACCCACCTTGCCCTCCCTTTCATCAGCTCCTCTTCGGGGAAGCAGTGCCCTTGTGCTTCTGGAAACCACATGTTCCAGTCTCCGAAGGATAACTCAGATTTAAAATATTCTCATCCCACATCATATCACATGTCACTGTGCTGTAACTGTCCCAAAGCCTCCTGCCCGGAAGGACACGCACACCCACACTGAGGAATGAGGTGGCTTGAGGCAGAGGGTGAGGAAGAGGCATAGATTGAAGAGCCTTGCCTAGAAAACCGCACTCCACCAAAGAAACGAATCCCTTCGACTGGGATGGACCAGTCCAGTCAGAGATGCAGCAGAGTGGGGCTCTACTCAGAAGTGACCACCCTCTCCACCAACACAGGAAGGGCTTGCTCAGGGCTGGAAGGTGGGACCGGGGGAAGCCTGGAGGTCATCACAGCATAGGGCACCCCCCGCACTCCCCTCCCTCCCCGCCGACCCCTGCAGAAAATGAGCTGCCTCATCAGAGTAGAGGTGGAAAGAGCCCTGAGCTGGGAATCCAAGCCCCTCTCAGTTCTAGCCCCAGCCCTGCCTGCGACGAGTCCTGCGACCTTGAGGAAATCACCCACAGGCCCTTAGTTTTCCTAGTGGTAAAATGGGAAAATCCTACCTACATCTCAGGGCTGTTGTGACCCTCACTGAGATAAAAGACCTGAAAGATACAGGGAAGTCAGACTAGGACACTGTGAGGAGTGGAAGAGGAGCGAACAGGGTGTCCAAAGCTGGGTCTGGCTGTGTGGCCTTGGAAAAGTTGCTGCCCCTCTCTGTGCCCTGAGAGGGTTGACCAGCCAATTACAAATGCAGCTGGGCCTCTCTCATCACCATCTTCATTTAAGAAGAACGACACTGTTATCTTCCATCTCCTTGAGGCATCCTTTCTGAGGAGACGCTGCCAACAGTTTCTACATTGTTCCTCATGACGGCTCAGAGCCACTGCCAAGGGCCCTGCTCTGGACATTGGCCTTTCTGAGGACGTGGTGGGTGGGGGAAGCCCAGGGCAGGAGGAGGGAGGTGGGTCCTGAGAGTGGGCTGATGCTTTGGACACTCTCTGGCTCTCTGGGTGGATTTTCCTGCCCTGGACTCTGGGGTCCCTGACAGCCAGCTCTCCCCCACCCCAGATACACAAGCTGTCCCTAGCTGGTTTCTCTGGCTGGGCTGGACTTGGGTCCTGAACTAAACTCCCATGGTCTGAGGCTCCCCAGTGGGTGCTGGGAGAAGACAATCATTTCTTGGAAAGCTGCCTCCTTGCCCACTGCCAGGGTCAGATGGGATCTTCTCTGAGGGAAGGGTCTGGCCATGATTCACGACCATCTGGCAACTCAAAACTGATGTCCTGAGTGTGTGGTTTTCTTTCTCTCTTCATCTCTCCCTCCAGCCTCTGGTTTCGATTTCTTCTCCCTCCCGACACCAACTCAGTTACTGTGAAAGGAGTGGTGTAAAGTGTCAGGTGACCCCCCACAGCTGTCCAGCCGCCTCTGGGGCTAAGAGGGGCCTCTGAGCCCACCATCCCTACCCATGTCTCTAGGCCTGGCCACACTGGACCCATCAGACCAGCCACCCTGTCAGCTAAGGCCTCGGGCCCTACCACCCTGCTTCTCTAGGCCCTGCCCTCCTCACTGTAGGTGAGGGGTTGGACTAGAGGAGAGAGGGCAGCTGGCTGAGACTGAGGGGGTGACCCTGATGCCCAGTGAGCTCCACAGAGCTGGAGGGTGTGGTTACCCTGTTTCCTGGGGTTGGTTTGGGGGTGGGGAGTTGATCCTCTGAAAAGAACTGAGGCCTCCCCCTCCCTCAGGCCTTCCTCCCTGTCCCAGCCCACAAGCCTTACTTAGAAGGTACTCTGTATCTTTTAAGGGACCCCATCTCTCTAGATCAGGGTGTCAAACTTATTTTTACCGAGAGCCACATCAGCCTTGAGGTTGCCTTCAAAGGGCCAAATGTAAATTTAGGACTGTATAAATGTAACTGCTCCTTAACTAGGGGCAAGGAGCTCGGCGCTGCCGCCGGGTAGAAACCAGGTGCCAGGCCGATTAAAGCAAGATGGAGGGCCGGATTTGGCCCACGGGCCTGGTGTTTGACACATGTGCACTAGATCTTGGTCACTTTGTCCTCTGATTTCTATCTCTGGTCCCCACTTCCCCTGCGTCTTAGCCTGTCCCCATCTCTGCTTTCTCTCCCACTCTGTGTCTCTCTGACCCTCTTGGTGTGTCTCTGTCCCATCCTGCCTCTCTCTGACCGTTTCTCTGACTCCTTTCCCTCCATGGCCCTCCCCTCTGCACTCGCCACTGTGGGCTGTGTACTCCGCTTTGCAGGCATCTCACAAAGAAAATAAAAGAAGGAAAGTAAAGGAACCATTTGGTTTTCATCGGAGTAACGAAACCCTGGTGGCCTTGCACTGAGGCTGCAGGGCCTGCCCACCTCCCCGCTGCAGCCTCCGCTTGGCCCCCAGCCACGTCCTGCCTGCTTCCAGAAGTACACCAAGCATGGGGACATAGCAGGACCCTACAGGGGCCAGGGCGTGTTTCCAAATGGAATTAGGTGTTTATTATGGACTGAATGTTTGTGTTCCCCCCAAATTCATTTATTAACACCCCAACTCCCAGTGCAACAGTGTTTGGAGGTGGGGCCTTTGGGAGGTAATTAGGTTTAGATGATGTCATGAGGGTGGGGCCCTGTGGTGGGATTAGTGTCCTCACTTGCAGAGACCTGAGCTCTTTTATTCTACCAAATGAGGACACAGCAAGAAGGCAGCCGTCCGCAAGTCAGGAAGAGAGCCTGACCTGCACGGAGGCCGACCTCACCCTGTGCTCTGCACCCTCACCCAGAGCCTCTGCACACTCCAGGGCTGGCACGGGGGTTCCTGCGGAAACAGGAAGGAGGCCTCCAGCCCCAGGGCTGGGAACCTCACTGCCCAGACTTCACTTGGCTCAGAGGTCCCAGGACTGGTCCCTGGCAGGCCCAGGACACTGACCCACTGTGCTTCTTGGGTGGAAGAGGAGGGGAAACTGGCACTAGGCACAGCCCAGGGCTACCTTCCTCCATTCTCCCGGTCACAGTCTTGCACCCTAGGAGCATCAGTGTGCCTGCATGTGACCCCTGGGAACCACTTCTTTGCTGGTAGCAGGCCCCTTCTCTCTACGCTTACTTCAAAAGGCACAGTTACGCTGAGCATACACAACTCACCTGTGAAATTATAAGGCACCTTTATTTTTGCCTTTATTCAATATTTTTTCTGTTCACTTTTAGACAAATCAGACTGGTAAAACACCGTTTTAATTAAGACATTTAGAATATCCAGTCCCACATAATAACCCAAGAACTTAATTAAAAATTACAGCCCCTCTCCCTCCCCCAGCTACCTGCCAGGGCGGGGTGGTGAGACCAGATTTCTGCACCAGCTTTGCCTGCCCCCCGGCCACTGCCCCCACATTCTTCCAGCCGTGCCTGTAAAGCCTAGTTCCTGCTCGACGTTCCTTTGCATTCCTAGAAAAGTCTATTCCCAGGTGATTCCCTCCGGACCGTGGGGCATCAGGTTCTCAGTGCTTTGCCTTGCTTGTCAAGGCGTTCTGATACGCTAACATCGTGCAGTTTTGCTCAAACGGCCAAGAATTTTTCAGAAGGGTCAGAGGCGCCCTTCCCACGGAGATCACTGCAGCGGCAGCAGAGGCCAAGTTGAAAGTGTGCTGGGCTTGGGAGCCAGGGTCCCCAGCCCGTGCTCTTTCTGACACAGCCACTAACTGGCTCCCCACTCTGGACCTGGACTTCCACAACTGTGAGGTGGGGGTGACCTGGGTATCCTCAAAGTTCCTCCTCACCCTGGCCCTCTGAGTCTTCAGAAGCTGCTCCAAGCTGAACACAGCTGGGCCTAGGTGCAGCTCACCTCCAGGCTCTGCTTCCTGGGGCCTCAGCCAAGCCCTGGGCTTCCTGCCTGGTAAGGCCCGGGCACAAGGGGCCTCCACAGAGTCCTCGTGTGTTTTTCCCGAGGAGCAGGGGCGGGGAGCCTTGCGGAGCTAACACAAGGCGTCGTCTGTGTTCAAGCTGAGGGAGGCGTGGACAGAGTGGCCCCTGGGGACTCTGCCTTGCCTCTGGATTTTTCCGTGGCCTTTTTCACAGCCTTTCATTTGATCACCAAATAACCCTGGGCAGGAGAGACCGATGAGGACAATTAGCTCCACTTCATGTTTGAGGCAGCAGAGGAGCTGAGGGGCCGTGAGGTGGTGGTACCAGAGGACACCGTCTATCAGGGCAGTCAAGAGTGTCTGCTACTCTGCCATTTACACTGAGACTCAAACTTCTCCCTCACAAAAGTAAACTCTTAACTGCCCTGGCGGTCTCCCCACGCTCCATGGTGAGGGAGGCTCAGGGACACCGGGGCACGAGATGGGACCTAGGACCCAAGGCAATGCAAAGTCATAGTCCTAAGAGATCCATGATGGACCAGGTGGTATTCTAGAACTTTCTGTACTTCATCTCCTATCGTCTTTACAGCAGCCCCGTCAGTCAAGGATCTTTTGGCTCACTTTGGAGAGGGAGAACAGAAGGCTGAGAGTCTACATACAGCCAGAAGTCAAACCCGGGTTCCAAGTTATGTTCTTCTACCGCCTCGTACCGCCCGCTCAGATGCAGGTTTGGATTCTGCAGTCCCCTCCCTCCATCCGGACAGCTGGCCTGCAGGGCTTGGTCAGGCTGGGACCCCAGGTTCTGATACAACCAAGAAAGCCAGGGAAGGACATCTCTGAGTTTGAGAAACTTATTTGAAATCCCCTTCCTCAGACCAAAGGGAGTTTTTACAGAGAAATATTACAGAGATTAAAGATTTATATACTTTTTAAAAACCTAGGGAAACTAGAAGAAGAGAGACTTAAACATTCATCAAATCTCTGGAGGGAGAATGTCTTTTATTAAACTTGGAAATCATCAATGAAATCACAAAGGAAAGATTAGCAGGTTTGACTACAGAAAAAATGTAAATTTTCTGAATTAAAAAATGGCTGCAAAGGGCAAGTGGGCAGAAATATTGGCAACAAGGAAGGGAGAGAAAAGATGATCCGTTTTTATTTGTACTCTGCCTCCTTCCTAAAAAGTTTGGAGGAGGGACTGTTACACAAAAGCTCATACAAACTGATAGTTTGAAAACAAAAAGCCTTCTGTGTAAATAGGCGGGGGGCGTTCTACGTAAGAAACACGTGACTGACATAAAACAAATGTGACTGGTAAAGGGATTTTCAGAAAAATGTCCAAACTAGCTAATCACCAAAGAAAGGCAAAGTTAAACAGGGGGAAAAAAAGAACATTTCAGATGACACCCAGTGCTCATGTAGGTGTGATAACAAGTGTATCTTGCAATTCTTAAGGAAGCTAATATGGCAAGGAGATACCAAGAATAAGGAAAATATTGGTTCCCTTCTACAGAGTAATCTTACCACTGGGGATTTATGGCAAAGATTCCAAAATGTGACAAGAATTGGGTGCACAAAGATGCTCATTGCACCGTTAAAAAAACAAACAAACGGCTGAAAACTGAAAATGGCCTAAATGTCCAAAAACAAAGAAATGGTAAGCTCAAGTCTGCCCTAGCCACTCAACGAGAGACATCGCAGCTAAGAAGTTCACACAGCCTGATAGCAGATACACGTGCAAAATGGCAAGAACAAGACATTAAGTTTAAAAAGCAGGGTATCTAATTAGCATTATATAATGTATGCGGCATGAACTCAGCCTTGTAAAAACATGCATGCACTCGGCAATGAGAAAGGCAGCCCTGCCCCCAACCTGTGCAGGCCCCGAGGCCGGGCTACACACACAGACCACACAGCGAACGCCTAGATATTAAATAATTCAAAAGTATTGTTTACTAAATGTTGATTAAATTGATTTAAGAGTCATTATTTAAATTAACATAAATTAAATATAATGACATTCAATACGTAAAATTGTTTATTGCATATTAAATCATTCAATAATTCAGGCAAAAATTGTCAAGTCAAATGTCAAATGTCCTCCTACCTTGTGATAAGTCCAGCTGTGTATCGTAATCCCTAGAGTGACCACTAAGAAAAGATCAACAAACACAGTTCAAAAATAAGCTGAGGAATTCTCGATGTGCTAGAAGAACATCTACTTAACATGGAAGAAGGCAGTAAAGGAGAACGGGGTTGGGGGGAACAGTCATGAGATATATCAAAAGACAAATAACAAAAGGGTAATTCAATTATGTCAGTAATTGCTATTATAGACTGAACATTTGTGTCCTCCCCCGTATTCATATGTTGAAGCCCTAGCCCCCCAGGTGACGGGATTTGGAGATGTGGCCTTTGGGAGACACGAGGTTTAGATGAGGAAATGAGGGTAGGGCCACCACTGCGGGATTCGTGCCCTTATAAGAAGAGGAAGACCAAATTACTTTCTCTGCCATGTGAGGACTCAGGGAGAAGGCAGCCGTCTATAAGCCAGGAAGAGAGTTCTTACCAGGAATGAAATCTGCCAGCATCTGGGGCTTGAACTTCCTAGTTGCCAGAACTGTGAGAAATAACGGTCTGTTCAAGCCACCTGGTCTACAGTGTTTTGTTGTAGTATCCCAAGCTATCTAAGACAACTGCATTGAATCACAGCACCATTATCTGTAAAAGCTCCAAGCTAGATAACTCAACTGTCCAGCAGCTAGTGAATGGACAAGCAGTGGAATACTAGTCAACAATTAAAAAGGAATGAACTTGAGTGCTGGCCAGGTGGCTCAGTTGGAACATCGACCCATACACCAAAAGGTTGTGGGTTCGAGCCCCAGGCAGGACACATACCCAGGTTGCATGTTCAATCCCCGGCTAATGCTCTGTTGGGGCACATATGAGAGGCGACTGATCAATGATTCTCACATCAATGTTTCTCTCTCTCTCTCTCCCTTTCTCTCTCCCCTCCTCTCTCTAAAATCAATAAAAAACATATCCTCAGTTGAGGATTTAAAAAAAAGGAATTAACTACTGATACATGTTGTAATATGAATAAGCCTCAAAAATATTATGCTAAGGGAAAAAAGCCAGATGCAAAAGACCACATTTTATACAATTCCATTTTTAAGACGTGTCCAAAATAGGCAGATCTGTAGTGGCCGGCCGGGCTGGCAGTGCAACAGGAATCGACCGCAAATGGCCACGAGAGCGTTTGGAGAGGGCGATAGAAAAGCTCTAAAACTAGATTATGACGATGGTAATGGTGATGCACAGCCCCGTAAACTTACTAAAAAATCATTGATTGAAACGCATATTTTAAATGGGTGAAATTTATCTCAATAAACTATATCTTGATAAAGCTGAGATACAATTTCAGCTTTAAATATGCTAAATTTTAAAAATTGTACTGCAAATTTACAGAATGGGATAAAGTATTTGCAAATTATATATCTGATAAGGGGCTTGTATCCAGAATATATATAAAGAACTCTTACAATTCAAAAATAAATAACTCGATGTAAAAATGGACAAAGGACCAAAACACACATTTCTTCCAAGAAAATGTGCAGATGGGGGCTGAGCACGTGCCAAGATGTTCGACATATTATTGAGCATCAGGAAAGTGCAAATCTAAACCACGAGACCACATGAGATGCCACCTCATACGCACTAGGATGGGGATAATAAAAAAAATGAGTAAGTAAGTGCTAGCAAGAACGTGGAACCCTCGACCCTCACGTAGAGCTGGAAGGAATACAAAATGGTGTCGTCACTGCAGAGAACAAACAGTTTGGCGGAGCCTCGAAGTTAAACATACTGTTCCCGTACAAACCGGCAATTACCACCTCAGTATGTACTCAAGAAAAATGAAACACATGTCCCCACGAAAACTTGTACAGGAAGTTTGTAACTGCAATATTCATTAACAGCCCGAATGTGCAAACAACCGAAATGTCCATCGTCTGGTGAATGGATAAATAAAATGTGGTACACCCGTCAAATGGAATGTCGCCCATCAGGACAAAGGAATGAAGTACTGGTATGTGTTACAACATGGACAAACTTTGAAAACATGGTACATGCAAGTAGCCAGGCACAAAGGACCAAATATTGATTAGGCAAACACAGGGATAGAAACTAGCACAGCAGTTACCTACGGCTGGGGGAGGTGGGTAGAAAGATGGACACAGGGTCTCTTGAGGGTGACAAAAATGTTCTGAACTTGTGATGATGGTTGCAGAACTCTGTGAACATACCAAAAACCGTTGAATTGTACACCTTACCTGGGTGCGTTGTGTGGTGTATGAGTTATTTCTCAATAAAGGTATTAAAAAAAACAAAAACCATGCTACTGTCACTGATGTCACTTCCATTTCCCCAGAATCCTCATGTTAACACATTATTGTCTCCATTCTTTCCAGAGTGCCCGGCGGGCTCTTTTTGCCGCCCTCCCATCACACAGGCACTGGCCTGCCAGCTTTGCCTTCCTTGTGCCACTTCTCTGCCTTTGTCCCTGTCCTAGGGGACAGTATCAGCAACCCCACGAGTCATCCCAGATTCCTCCCTTTCGCATACCCCCCATCACAAACTCATCCAAAAATCCTGTCCATTTTTCTTCTTAAATGTTTCTTGAATGTGTTTGTCCTCTGCACCACCTTACTTTGCAGGCCAACATCAGTGCTGCTTGAAGGCTCCAACAGCCTCCTCACGGGGCCTCCCTGCCTCCAACCTTGTCCCGTTTCCACCCTCCCCACAGCAGCCAGAGTCTCCTATTTAAATTACAGCCAGCTGGGGACTCCCCACTGGCCAACCCCCTGCAGGCTGTGGTCTCCAGCCTCAAATCTTCCTGCCCCCACATTTGGAGCAGCCCTGTCCTAGGGGGCCATTGTCAACCCTTGATGGCCGAATCTCTGCCTTCCAGCCTGCAGAAGGAGAAAAGGAGGAAGTGTAGGCCCAGCAAGTTCTTTCCAACTACTTGGAAAGAAGCACAGAAGTTGCACACATCCTTTCATTCCATTCGACTGGTAAAAACGTTGTTCACACTTGGCTGCAATGAAGACTAGAAAATAGAGCCACTAGCCGGGTGGATGTCAGGGCAGGATGGTTCATGGGGCATCACAGCTTATCCCATACCCTGCTGGGAGCCACCAGGAGCTGCCTCCTGAGCCTGACTCTATACTCGGGGGTGCCAGAGGCTTGGCTACATGGGACTACATCAGGTGTCTGCCACTCTATAGCTAAACCCCCCAACACTTAGTGGCTTAAAACAGCAGCTCTCGTCTTGGCTCATGATTCTGTAGGTCAGCAGTTTGGCTGGGCTCTACTGGTGGCTCTGCTGCTGGGGTCAGCTGTGCAGTTGTCATCATCTGGTGGTTTGACTAGGGATGGCTGTCTGAGGTGTCCTCACTCACATGTCCAGCTCTTGGCAATGTTGAGGCGGCGACTTTCACATCTCATCCAGTTCACCTGGCGGTGAAGCACTGTTGGGGGTTAATGGTGACCCCCAAAAGACACGCTCATATCCTAATCCTCAGAATCTGTCAATGTGACCTTATTAAGAAAAAGGGTCCTTGCAGGTATGACTAAGGATCTTGAGAAGAAATCATCCTGGCTAATTCAGGTGGGCTCTAAGTCCAATAATTAGTGCCCTTACAAGGGTCATGCAGAAGAGAAGACAGACACAGGGTAGAGACGGAGATTAGGGTGATGCAGACAGAAGCCAAGGAACACCTGGAACCCCCAGAAGCTAGAAGACACAAGGAAGGATTCTTCCCAGAGCCTCAGGAGGAAGTGGGGCCCTGACAACCCCTTAATTTCAGACCTCTTGCCTCCAGAACAATGAGAATAAATTTCTGCTATTTCAAGCCATCAAGTTCGTGATAATTTGCTACAGCAGCCCTAGGAAACTAATATAAGCACATCACTCGAAATACAACCTCCTGGGCAGCAGGACTCATCGGTAAGTTGATTCCCCGAGAAGGCTGTGCAGCCCATAGGCCATAAAAGCACAGACCTTATTCCCCCGCCAGTGGGTGGGCCCTTCTGCTATTTCCTGAGACCTGCAACGTAAGAGGACGTGAATCCTGGTGCCCTACTCCTCAGCATTAACACACACGACGCTTTCAAGAAGTCTCAAGGGTAAAAGGACCAAGATGGATAGGTAGCTTCAAAGAGGATTATCAGATCACGGGGAGGGTTTGATTTGGCTGCTCATCTCTGAAGGATGCAGAGTCCTGAGCATCATTTTCCAGGCTGAGAGGGAAGAAGCAAGGAAGAAAGAGAGGAGACGTGCAGGGTCACGCCCTTGACACCAAGTGCACCACACTTCTATTCACGCACATCTGAGAGTCACGGAGGTTAGCACTGAAAGGGCCCGTGGTGTTTCACCCATCACTTTATGGATGAAGAAGCAGAGAGGGGAAGGAGAGGAGTGACTTACATATGGCAGTTTGCTCCCAACATCCAACCCCCCCTCTTCCCGTGTGTCCAGGACCTTGGCAAAGACAACTGGTTTTTAAAACTGCCTTATTCGTGTCTCTATGCATGTAACATGTCTCTTCTCCTTTTCCTCTATCCCTGTGCCCTCTCCCTATTTCCTAGATACAGTGGCTTATGAACCCTTATTCCTGACAAGTGCGGCCGAAGGAATGGGGGTGGCCGCTCAGCTGGGCAGACCGGAGAAAATGCCCTGGAAGCAATGCTGGCCCTCCAGGACCGCAGCACCTCGCTGAACCTTGCACGTTCTTCGGCCTCCAGCAGAGAACCCTGGAGTCTTCAGTTCCCTGCATTCCATGCCAGTGTGGTTTTAAGTCAGATTCTGGAAATGGAATCACTTGCACAAGACATTCGGGAAGCCAAAGACAAGAAGCCCTTCTTCTCTGAATTGGCAGGGGCGGGTGTGAGCTTCACCACATCCTCCAGGCGAGCACTTTCAAGTTGCCCACTTTGGTGCTGCCAGAGGCTGAGATGATCTGAGCATCTTTTTATTTTTTTTTTACAGTGAAACATTTTAATATTTAGAATTAGTCAGTTTAGATGATTCCAATTTTGTTGGCAACATCCAAAGAATCCTAGCTGGGAGCCAGCTGAACACAGGCCTTCTTCTCTCCCTCAGGCCTGATCAGGAGGCTGACCGTGGCCATGTCAATGTCACAGAGCTTCTTCACAGCCTGTTTGATCTGGTGCTCCTTGGCCTTGACATACACAAAGAACACTAGTGTGTTGTCCTCTACCTTCTTTGTGGCTGACTCAGTAGTTGGGGGAACTTGATGATGGCGTGGTGGTCAAGCTTGTTTCCCCTGGGCTCTTCCCAGGATATCGGGGCTGCCTTCGGAGCCGCAGTGTCTTCGTCCTATTGGAAGGTGGAAAACATGCCAATCTTCTTTATTTATTTATTTTTCCTGGCTGTGGACCCCTTTCAGCACTGCTTTCTTCACTTTCAAAGCCTTTGCTTTGGCTTTGGCTTTGGCTTTGGCTTTGGCTTTGGCTTTGGCTTTGGCTTTGGGAAGGGTTGGGACTTCTTTCTTCACTTTTGGCACCATCTTCATGAAAAGGCTGATGTCAGCATCTTCCCCGCAATCCTGGCACTTCCTGATTTTGTGGGGTTTGACGGTGGCTTCCCTGACCTGCTTTCATTCAGCCCTCCCATCAGCTATAGAAGCTTCTACATCCTCTGTGTTAAAACCCTACATATTTGGGATACCTAGAGTACCTCCTGTTTTTCTGACCAGATCCTAATGGACACAGATAGAGAAGCAATGTAAAATGACGTGGGGGAGAAACCCTTCTGAAATGTAAAAGTTTCCTCCTAGAAAGTGAAGGTTTTTATATAAAGTGACAACCTGGTTCTCGAACCGTTGTTTGCTAGGTTTGTTTTTTGTTTGTTTGCTAGGAGCCATCTGAGGTGTGTGGCCTCAGAACCACGAGGTGAACATCAAAGCTGTCCTCTTGTTGCAGGTGGGCACAGGTAATGAGGGTCTCGATGATCGAGAACAATGAATTGAACCGAACACACAGAGAATTTATAGCAGAAAGAGAGAGCAGAAGAGAGCAGATTTATTAAGCGATGATACACTCCCCAGAACGTGGGAGCAGGCCAACTCCGAGCAGAGACTGACCCTCAGTGGCAGGAGGGATTCTGTTCTTATAGGCAGATATTGCCTGATTACTTTTGGTGGGCTTTTATTGTGTATGTACAAGTAGTTATGTTACTTTTAAGCTACTACGCATGTGTTCCCCCATGATTGTCCTTGATTGGTGATGGGGGGGGGGGTTCCCACAATGCTAATTTATTATAATGCTATTATAATGAAGCAGGTGTCCAGTATCATCTTCTGTGCAGGTGCAGTCATGATTCACCATGACTCAGTGCTTTTCCAGAAAGTGGGGACAATTGGTCTTAGAACAGGGTCACTGTCCTATACTGATGTCCTTTGTCTTAGCCCAGGGGTGCCTCCAGAGTTTCCTCCCTCCTGCCTCACTCTGAGTGAGTGTTCCAGAAAGGAAGGCCCCTCTGCCACACCCTTACTCATCATCACGACAGATCCCAGAGAGTCGCGGGCAACAGGGCCATCGAGGGCAAGAGTCCACCTTCCCTGTCGGGCTGTGGACACACAGGGCAAAAACCAGAAGCCACAAGGAAATAAAGAGCAATCAATCTGAGTATGGTCATTCTAACCTTATGGGAACAAGGAAGGAAAAGGTTTAAATTACCCTCGTTTTTATACAGAATGGGAACAAATGTTCATTAAGTCCAACTAATCTGTTAAGACAAATTTCAGTTGGTATTTTAGGTAAATAATGGCATCTGCTGCTTTTTACTGATACATTTCTATGTACTGCCTGAAGCTTTTTATATATCATCCTATTTAATCTCACCAGTGATGCCAAGGTTAGGACATCACTCCCTCATTTCCATAGATTAGAAGCCCAAGGCTCACAGAGGTCAGAGCTGCCCACTCCCAAGCCATTCTCTACTATGTCATTCTGCTTCTCTTCCTAGAAAGGAAGACAGCAGAACAAGAGAGAAGGAGAAAAGCAGCAGGTGGAGGAAGTGAGAGAGACTGACGGGGGAAGAAGTGTGGAGAGACATGCGCAAGTAGAAAAGGGAGAGGGGAGAGAACCCCCAGGGGCTCCACAAAGCTGGAGAGACTCCCCAGCAGCCCTGCTCAGATGGTGCGTGTGGAGCGTTGGATCCGCTCTTGGCCGCTCCAGCTAGCCGCTGTTCACCGCTCTTCAGCTGCTCCTTATTCTGGGTAGACATGTGAAACATTCAAACCCGTGGGGAATTTTTGTGAGTTTATTTGAGCAAAACTGAGGACAACTGCTGGGAAGCAAAGTCTCAATGGATTGAGAAATGCTCTGGAGAATGGCAGTTTAACACCTTATTTTATACGTTACAATCAAAGGAGCAGACAGAAGGAGGTTATGGGAAACCCATTGCTGGTATAGTGGGGAGGGAGGGGAAGCAAAGCAGGGGAATGTCTGGGATTGAATAACAAGTAAAGCGGAGACAACATACTTCCTCTACATTGGGGGGGCATACACAGTTAACAACGAACATGTACAGCACAGTATACAGTATACAGGAGAACAAGGAAGCAGTGAGGGGCTCCTGGTCTCTGCTCTGGGGGGAGATTGTGCCTGAGCGGTATGGAAAAAGGGAATTATCTTGACAAGCCAAAGGCACGTTATCTTCAATGCAAAAAGACAACAGATGGGCTAGTTAGGGTAAAGACTGACCTTTGTTAGGGAAAGATACTGATCTAGGATGTGACTACCCACGGAGAACTGCTTAGTGCGGGTTAATTTCAGACCATCCTTTGTGGTTACTTTAGGTCTCTGAGTTGGAAGGCCTCCCCTGAGCCTGTCGGTTTTAGTATGTGGCCCCTTTTCTCCCACATCAGGCTTTCTGAGACTCCGACGTGAATGGAAAAAACCACAACAATCCACTGAGTGAAGACCTCTTTGGGTGGTCCCATCAGTGCTCCAAGTAATGTTACACCAGAGAGTAGATTAAATCAAGGAACAGGGTAGCCCCAGCCCCTGGGCTACAGAGGGTTGGGAATCAGGCTTGCCTTTGCACCAGGTAGCCGGTGAAAGTTGTCTTAAATAATCTTCTGCCTGTCCTTCCAGACCCTTCCCTAAGCACCCCCAATCCCACCCTGTTGTCTTATACTCCCAGCTGCCCCTGGGCTTACCTGCATGGAGTAATGACAGTCTCAGCCCCCACTGGCTCAGAGAGCCCCTCTGTGGTCTGTGTCCTGGGAGAGAGCATCTGGGTAGATGAGGCAGGGCAGAGGCAGGCCTTCCTGGAGCCCTCCTGCCACCACCCAACCGTGGTCCCTCTCTGTGACCATGTAAGGCCAGGCCAGGCTTAGAAAGACCAAAGAGACACCTGAGAGCTGGTCCCTACCTCAAGATATCCCAGATTCCCAGAGCACAAGCAGGGCCCTTGGAGGTCCTATAAGCCCATCATTTTAAAATAAGCCTTCATTTTATCAATGAGGAAACTGAGGGTCAGAGACATGAGAGCAGGAGCCCATGGCCACGCCGTCCCCACACTCACCCAGAGCCCAGACACCTGGCCTGGTGCCCTTCCTTCTGGCAGCTGTGTGTCTCCCTGCCCCCTCCACCCCCACCCCCTGCCCCAGTGCCCAGCGAGCCAGCGAGCGCCTCACATGTGATTACAATTACCGTGGGCTTGGCCGGAGCCCAGTCACACCGTGAGCACGTCCAGACCTGGTCATTGGCCAAGTTTCCATCTCAGTAGAAAAATGAAAAGATTCAAGGGATACATGTTAATCCCAAACACACAAGCAGGAAGGAGCAGGGTGAGAGGGAGAGGGCCCGCCAGGGTCTCCCAGCGCAAGGTCAGTCCACCGAGAGCTCCCCTGCTGGGAGCCAGATGCCCCCAGCCACCAGAGAGCAGGCTCTGTGCCCGCCAGGGGACCAGGGCTGCCCAACTGTTGGGCACTGCGGTTCAACAGCCACCTCAGGATCACTTGTGGTTATAAGCCCTGCTGGCTCCTGGGCCCAAGATGGAATGCAGCTGGCAAGACTTGGACAGTGGACCCCAAAGCAGTCACCCCTCCTCAGCTGGCTCCTTCCTTGTTCACGCATTTTTCATACCCTTTGTGTTTTTATCCTCTCCTTCAGCATCACCATCCCCTGCCACAGGTAAGGAAACTGAGGCACAGAGATGAAGGGACTGGCCTGAAGCAGGGTGGCCACTGAGGAGCCAGGGAGGGCTGGCACACAGGCTCTGGGCAGCCACACTGGCCAACAGCCCCACTCTGGGCACTACTGAGCTGCACGGGCAGCCCGGACCGTGTTTTGGACCCTCCGGGTTCCTCCTGCCATGGCTGTGCCCGAGTCTGAAGATGTATCTCATGAGCTGTCTGACTTCCTCTGCCCCACACCCATTGCATGGCCTTGCTGGGTTCCAAAATCCACCCTGGCTGCTAATTGTGCCCCTCTAACATCAACACCTCACATCCTCGAGGCATCTAGACAAATTTGTCCCCAGTTTTTCCACCCCAGGGACAAAGGTTCCTTCTTTTCTCCCAGAGTTGAGGCGATACTGAGTAACCCACCCCTCTCAGCTTGCCTCAACCCCAGGGAACTCCCGTCTGCAAGCTGTGCTTGGTCCTGACCTCCGAGAGGAGAGGGCAGCGCACAGAATTTTTGACCTGATATATGTGCATCTAACCTTTTGGGGGTGTATAACAGGTTTGAATAGATAGTAGGAGAACCACCACTCTCTGTCTTGGGGGCAAAAGAGTTAACATGTTGCCAGGACTCTATTAACATCTACTGGTGATGAGGAGAGCAGCCAACAGCTAAATTTCCATTATCAGGTGGGGAAGGGCAGGGAACAATGGGCTGACTTCTGATGCCCCTGAGGGGACACAATTCCTTAGAAAATGAGATCGGCTGCTTCTAGACCAGCTGAGGGTGGCCCAGGGCCTGCAGCCAGGCATCTGAGCAAAGGGGCAAGGCCAGAGTGCAGCTTCTTACCGACTCTGGATTCATGGGTGTCCTGGCCAGGCAGCCTGGTTTTGAGGCCAGCAGCTGGACAAGGAGGTTGGCCAAGTTTCTCTCAGAGGCTCTGCGAGCAGCGAGGCCTTTGGGGAGAATGCCTTTGAAAGGCTGGAGAGTCATCTGGCGGCTTCGGGAGTCACAGCCTCAGCAGGGGCATTTTCCGGCTGAGGCAGGGGGCTGGGATGGAGACGTTACTTTAAAAGGTCCTCTCTTTTTCTTTTTTTGCTTTCAAAAGACCCAAGTGATCACTTTGTGTTTAAGCCAGTGTTGCTTTTTCCAAAGAAATGAAGAAAGAAAAGATGTTTTTCCAGGTCTAATTATAAAATCTACAAGGCTGGAAAGGTGTGGAGAAAACCTCCATCTCCACAAGGTACACACTGAGCCCGTGGGGAGGGGCTGGTCTATGAACAACCTACTGGGGGGCTCCATCAGCAGCCCAGGGGCCCCCAATCTCAAGATACCCCCCACCATCTATTCTCATCCCCACTGCTGGAGTTAAAGTTCATTTCCTGCTTTCTGTCCTCATGGGAACTGGGAGATGGCTAAGAGACCAGAAGAGACAGTGGTTTGGGTCCTTCTAGAAACTGAAGGAAAGCAGTTGGGGTCCCTGTCACCCCAGGACACTCAGTCCTTAAAACCTGTACTGTCCCAAAAGAGAACAAGCCGCTGAGCCAAGGCCGCTCCCAGGCCTTCCTGCCCCTTCATCCTGCGGGAGTGCTCTCTGACCTGCAGACTGCTCTGCCCTCCTGAGCGAGCTGGTGGGGGCTCCTTTCCTAAGTGGAGAGAGTCAGTCTTCTGGTCTTGCTCTGATCAAGAAAAATGGAGTGGGTGTCCCTCAATGTCCTATTTTAAAAAGTGCTGGTGGGGGAAGTTGGGGGACAGGAAAAGCATCTCATTCTGTCCCGCTCTGTCAAGACTACAAATCTCAACTTCCCACAGGTAGAGGTGAGCTGGTGGGCCGGGGAGTGGGCGTCTGGCCACAGTGTCTGGTCTCTGGTGGCTTGTTCAACTCTGACAAGCTCTGAGCTCTGGATCCAGGCCCTGAGGGACCCCCATCACCCGCAGCAAACCTCTCCCTCTTTCCCCAGCAGCTCACAGCCTTGGCCACACAAGATGACACCTTCTAAACAACGGAGATAGAGATAAGAAGCAGATGGCAGGAGAGACCTAGGAGCTGGAGATGGGCCCAGGGAGGCAAGCAGGCTCCCCACTCAGCAGAGGCACCCAGATCCCATTGGAGACTGGCCGTGATAGGCGGTGATGCCGGCTCTCGTTCGCGCTCTCAGACTGGGCCAAGCCCGGCCCGACACAAAGCCTGGAGCCTGAGCACTGATCAGACCCGGCATTCCCCTGACCTTGCCCGGGCCTTCGGAGAAAGGGGGTGGAAGAGCTGGGTTTAGGGAGGCACTGTTCGCTCTGGGCCCCAGTGCCTGGATGAGGTCTGGCATCTGGACTCGTGGCTCTCAGTAAACATTTGAGGAGAGAGTCACTTGCTGGGTTACTCCTCCCAGAGTGAGCTGGTATTTCAGCTGGGACAGTTTCCCCAGGGATGAATTTCAGAGGCAGAAAAGACAGCCTGGTGTCCTTAGAAACCAATACAGAGGTGCTTGGTTAGGTGCAGATGGGCTGTGTGTGGGAATTTGGATGACCTGCATGCTTGATCTGTCTGGGGTATTTTTAGGGAAGTCACCCAACAATAACAACAATAATAATAGTGGGTACCACAGTGTGCAGAGGGTAGGTAGAGGCTCTTCTGACAGTCATTTCAAGGTCACCTCTGGGCCTCCTTGGACCCCGAAGAATAACCAGAGCAGTCCGGCCTGCTTCCCTGAAACCTAGGAATCCCTGAAAAGTGGGGTTGTTTGGGATTCTACTTGGACCCTCATTGAATCTTTATCCCCCTGAACTCCACCTCCAGGCAATGAAACAGCCCCCACTGTGATCGCTTGCACACATTCCACGGATGATCTCCATTGCCCTCTCAGCCTGGACAGACAGGGTGAAATACAGCGTCCGGCCGCACTCAGCTCAGCTGCTGTCTCTGGCCAGAAACATTAGGAGGAATCCCAGCTCCGGCCAAGGAAAACATGAGTTTAGTCTGGCTAAGCCAGGTGGCTTCTTTTCCCCTACCTTCCATTCCCCCCATCCCCACCCTCTGGAGCCAGTGAGCTGTTTGGGTAACCCCGGGACCCCACTCCCATACTGCCTGCAGCCAGCCTGTGCATTCCAGCAGCATTCCAGACCTTGGCCTGGTTATCCCTCTCTGGCCTCTGAAAGTGTGAGAAATGTGGGCTCTGGCTACTGGGAGCCAGCCCACCTTGACCGTCCTGCTTTCCCTGGACAGGGATCCCTTTAGGGAGAGGTGATTGTCCTCAGAGGACGAGCCCACCCCCCCTGGCCCATGACCCCTGCCCCCTGCCCCCTGCCCCCCACCAGAAGCAGCACACGGGGCCCACTCTACAGGTAAAGAAAGGTATTTCCTGACCTCTCCTGACATCTTCGTTCTCCTTCAGGCCTAACCTCTTGCTGACATGCTGGCATGTCCTGTCTGCTGGGCTTTTTGAAAAAACCTTTCCTGCCTTTGTGGCTTCTGGTTCAAAAGTTTCGCTGCTTTCTCTTCCTCAGATGAAGAAGCCCAGGGCCTCACACACACTGTTTGGTTCACTGTCGAGCAGTGTTGTCCAGTAGAAATAAAATGCAAACCATACACGAGAGTTGGGTATGCAATTTAATACTTTCTAATAGCCACTGTTTTACAAAAGGAACACGTGAAATTCATTTCAATGATGTGTTTAATTTAACCCAACATATTAATATTAACCCAAATGAATATTACCATTGCAAACTTTAATTAACATAAAAAAATTACTGATGAGATATTTTAGCATCTTGTTTTCATGCTAAGTGTATTAGTTTCCTAGGGCCGCCATAACAAATTGCCACAAACCTTTGGCTTAAAATAATAGAAATGTGTCTGCTCACAGTTCTGGAGCTTAGAAGTCCAAAACCAAGGTGTCCTCAGGGCCACGCTGCCTCTCACGCTTCCAGGGAACAACCCCTCTGTGCCTCTTCCAGCTCCGCTGGTTGCCGGCAGCCCTTGGCCTTCCGTGGTTCACAGCCGCCTCACCCTAGTCTCTGTCCTGCTCACCACACAGCCTTCTTCCTTCTGTGGCTCTGCAGTGTCACAAGGCCTTCTTATAGGGATACTTGTCCTTGGGTTTAGGGCTCAACTTCTCCAGTCAAAATCTCATCTTAACTCAACCAGTTGTATCTACAAAGACCCTATTTCCAAATAAGGTCACATTCTGAGGTTCCAGGTTGGCATGAATTTGGGGGGCACACCATTCAGCCCAGTACAATGTCAGATTCAATTTTACCTGCTCGGTAAGGTCCATCTCATTCTTGGTGCTCAGGTTTCTGTCGCTTTTGTCTGTTCTGTTAACTGTCCCTTTATGTTCATTTTGGTGGTGCTTGGGGCAGGACTCAAGGTAAAAAAGAAACATGTGAGATTAATTTTAGTTAATCTGATTTAACCTACTATATCTAAAATATTGTCATTTCAACATGTAATCAAGATAGAAAATTATCAGTAAGTTATTTTACATTCTTTTTCTAAGTCCAAGTCTTCAAGGTCCCACGGGCATCTGACCCCGGCAGCGCATCTCGAGCTGGCTGCGTTTCCAGCGCTCCAGCACTCCACAGCCACGTGTGGCCAGCGGCTGCCTTATCAACAGCACAGCTCAAGAAGGAAGAGGGCCGAGGCCTGTGGCGACCCTGGGGACTCCCTTAGGGATGTCAGGGGGTTCCAGGGTTTGGAATTTACTGATGGCTTCACCACCTCCAGGGTCTTTCCTGACTATCCTTCAGCTATGCCTCTCAGTGGTAGGGGAAGCGAGTCCGCATGGGGCCAGCTCACAGCACTGCTATACCAAACCAGAAGGTAGACTTGTTCATTCACAAGGAAAATGATTAACACTTGGTTGCTCTCCCACCTGTCCATGCATCCCACCCTTTCCCTGAAGCTCAGTTCTTGGGGAGCCTGGACGCAGAACCTGTACAGTCCTTCCTAACGTGGATGACTGAAAACCTCAGGGAGCTGCAGCATGAGGCATCTATCTCCCCAGCAGACCCACCCAAGGCAGGGGGACATAGCCAGACTTCCTCTTCCTCTCCAGGGCAGTGTGACCTGGCTGTGGCCACGTGCAGGGACCTGGTTCTTTTCTGCACCTCCATGGCAGACCTGGCCCATTCCCACCCACAGACTCCTTTTCCTCTGAACCAGCATTGGTCTTGCCAGCCCCAGGCCCACTCTCTCTTTTCAGGATGATGTTGCCTCTGTGTGCTTAGATGTCTTAGTGTCTGTTTTACGGCCACGCTCTCAAAGAGCAGCCTCATTCTCCAGCAAATGAGTTTCCTCATTTCACTCCCTCAAAATGCCTGCAATTCTTTGTTCTCCCAGACACTGCTTCATAGCCTCTGGGTTTTTTTTGAGAAGACTAGAAATAAACAGGATCCAGACCTGGAAGCTGGGCCCAGGCATCTCTTATCCACCACCCCTTGGGCTCTCAGGCCTGCTGGTAGTAGGCGCTCAGCCCCTGCCCAGAATGTGCCAGGTGGGGAGCGCCCTGCCTGCCCTTGGACCCAGGGACAGTAGCACCTGAGGCTGAGTAGCAGGGTGATGGAATCCTCATGCCTGCACTCAGGAGCAGGAAGTCACCGTGGGTGGAAAACAAAGTATGGAGAAATGGAGAACAAATATAGTGAATGAGGAATCTCTGCAGTTAATTCAGAGTTACCACCAGTCTCTTAAACCTGCAAATGACACCTCTCTCTCCCTCTCTCTCTCTCTCTCCTTCTCTCTCTCTCACGCACACACACACACGCACACATCTTGAGAGCCTTCCAGTGTTTTGTGCTATGCATGGACCTCACAAAAAGTGACTCAACCTTACATAAGAACCTGAGGGGGCCGAGAAGTGTGATGACTCATTCCTTTGAAATTTCCAATGGATTACACATGTCTTCTTAGATGATTTTTAAATTTTTATCTTTAATGCTTGTCAAAAAGAAAATAAATAATTGGCTCAAGAAGCAGATTGGGGCGAGCATCCTGCTTCAGGGCAGGAAAGAATAGTTGTGATGGACAGGAGGAAGCTAGTGAGGACAAGGCCCTTTCAGCCATCAGTCATCAGAGAACAGAACTCTCGTCTCAGGACCTCAGGGCACTTCAGGAAACTCAGGGTGACAATCACCTCTAGAACCCACCTCTGGAGTCTCCAGGACATACTTTGATGGGGGTGGGGGTTGGAGCAGCTCCAGCTTCAGTGCTCGCTGAAAAGCTGCAGAGTGCCGCCGGGCATCGGACTCAGCTCTGGTCGCGTGCTAGAAGCCATGGAGGAGCTTTTTTGAATCTTGGTGCCTAGGTCACACCCCAGAGCAACTACATCACAACCTCTGGAGACCAGGCCCAGGCATCAGAATTGTTCAGGTTTCCCGGTGATTGTAACATGCAGCCCACAAGAAAATGCTGCTGGTTGGGGAGTCTGGGGCCATTTTACACCAGGTAGTTAATTACAGTTGTTGATACCTCCCTGACTCTTAGCGGGTTATTAGTCATTCTCTTGAATTTCAAATACAACCAGATGTGGTTCTCCAGGGCACTTGAGAGATCCCTTCCTCTCAGTCATGTTGCACTTCCCCGCAGGGAAGATTGCTAGTGCCAAAGAGCTGACAAGTGGGCAGCTCAGGGCAGGTGAGCCGGTCTTTAGGAGCCAGCAGGCCTCTCAGAGGACACGGCCCTCGACTCTCCTACATGCAGCCTCTGGGTAGGCTGTCTCACCACAGACCTGGGATCCAAGGCCTGCAGGCCGCCAACACCAGCTCTCCTCTGCCAGGTCAACCCGGCCTAAACCACCAATGGCTCCCTTGGACATGGGATAAACTCACAGGCCGCACGCTGGCACTTAAAGGCATGCCCATCCTACCCACAACATTCCTCTCCCTGATGCATATGCATCTTGTCCCATCAGCTGTCCCTTCCTCCCCCAAATGCCTTGGCCACTCTTATATCCAGATGTCCTTTGGCCTGACAAATGTACAAGGTCTTCAGGCATCTCCCATGGAAAGCAAATGTCCCTGGCAGGAAACTCCCTTGTCAACCCACAGCCCAGTGGGGATCTACTGACCTACATACACTCTTGCAAGTAGAGAGAACAAGTCCTTGGCTCTAAGGTGGGGCAACAAGGCAGAAAGCACCTGAGTACAATCTATCCCACAAGCCGCATCCACAGACTCCCAGAGCCTGGGGCTGGCATTGTGCATGTGGCTGCTTGACACCTGGCACTGCCTGTGCCATCGTCACCCACCCCACCTCCACAGGCACAGTCTGCCCTCCTCAGCTGTGTCAGAACTGAGCCTCCCCTCCAAGAGCTAAAGAAAGGTGCTGGCTAAGTCTGGGCCCCTCCCTGTTCAATTGCATGCTGTCTTTGTCTGAGGGCACAGGATTTCATCTTTCTGAGCCTCCATTTCTCCATCTGTAAAATGGGACAGTAAAAGCACTAGCCATGTAGATTTGTTGTGAGGACCGAAGGAGGCAATACCCATAGAGAACACAGTGCTGTACCTGGTGAGCTCGTCCCAAATCTGCCGCCATGATCACGGTATGTGGTCATGTGTTTGCAAACTCATTTGATTCTATCTTGGACTATAAAGGCCACGAAGGCAAAGATCTTGTTCACTCATTTGCTTGGTGCCTAGCATGCACCTGGCACCGTAGGAGTGACTCAGTGAGTACCAGTTGAATGAATAAGATATTAGCTATTGATTCTTGTTGTTGCTGTTCTCATTATCATTGTTGTTGGTGTTTTATTATTATTATATTATTATTATTAATTTATTATTAAAGTTCTTTCAATAATACTACCAGGTCTGAGGGTATTGTCCCCGTCCCTGGCCCTCTCCATTAGCCACATGGCCCTGGCCCTCTACGTGGTCCGAGCTGGCTGTGAGCATCTCCTCCCCTCCTCTTATTTCTCTGCAGCCCTCCTCTTTGGGGCCACTGCTGTCCTGTCTCTCACTGGGAAGCATGAGCCAGGGACAGCGGCACATCCCAGCGACTTCCTGCACCCAGGTGGACAGCTTCACAAGGAACCTCACATGCACTAGTCAATCTCATGGGTGAAGAGTCCCACTAGGTGACTCAAAAGCTCTGTCCCCAAGCATCTGCTACCAGGCAGCTTTTTCATCCAAGAGCTGATCGTCACTGTAGTGGGAAGCGGTGGCTAAAAAGGGACAGCTTTGTGTCTTACTCAGCTGGGCCTCACTGGTAACGTAGAAGTGGGTGCCCAGACCAGACACAATGACCTTTTTGACCCTTTCTTTTCCCACCTCAGATCTCACCCACTCCTGCCCCTCCCCTCCACCTCTCTGGGGGCAGTTACACCTTCCTTGCTGTAACTCCACCTGGGGTTCGGTGAGAATTCGGGGGCTCCTGGGCAGCGACCTACAGCTTGATTCGTCCCGCCAGTCTCTCTCTCCCTGGGATCTGCCCTGCCCCTGGGGGAGGAAGGCTGGGACTGGGCTAGGGGACAGGGAGGGAGGGAAGTCACAGCTGATGGTTACTCAGGACCCTGCAGTGTCCTGTTTGACACCAGGGAACACTATCCCAGGCAACACGGGCAGTAAAATGGCACAGAATTAGATCCACCCACTTCACATGTCTGTTCTAAAAAGAACTGGAAAGGTGGGCCTGAGCCCAGATATTTATACCCCTGCTGTCCCTGCGCCACCTGACTGTGACAGGGCCAGGCTGCTGGATACATAGACTCATCTGCCTGCTCAGGGTCCTGCCTACAAGAAAAGCAGTGAGGGACAGTCTAGGAGAAGACTAGGAATTTTTTCTATGTTGATATTTCCCTCAAAAGATTCACAACAGTCCCAAATATCCCTAACTTCTTTGTGGCCATAGTTGTGAAATGCAACCTGTCACTCAAGACCTTACCTCAGACTTCTTTAACCTAATTTGTGTTTTCTCCTCTGCTGCTCTGTACCCCAGGACTGCCCCTGGTTAGCCTGGGCAAAGGATGAGGGTGGCCTCAGGAATCTGGTGCTCTGGGTAAGCCTCCAGTCTGTGTTGGTAATTACCGGAGGGTTATAAAGCAGTGACCATCCAGGATCCCTCTCCCTTTTATTTTTATTCAGAAAAGCCTTTGTGGCTTTTGGCAATGTTTCCTAAAGCCTATTCCATGAACCTCAAGTTTTCTGAGATGTTAACTGGTATTATGTTTTTTAATGGTTCTAGCCAGTTTGGGAAATATTAGATTTAAAAAAATTAATGTTTCTTTATGGCCTGGTGCTGAGACTTTCCTACACACATTAGAGGTGGGTAGAGTATTTTCCAAACATTCTTGACTGCTCAGCACCCTGTTTGGGGGATGCCCTGTGACTAGTGTTCCACGGCCCCGACTTTGGGGGAGTCTGCCCCGTTAGGTTCGACATTAAGAACAACCGCCCTCATTGGTCTGTTATACAGGTTGTAGGATTTTAGATGGAAACCCCTGTGAAGTGAGTCACAGCTATTAGAATGCTTGGTGGCAGAGATGTCCCTGTCCTAATTCCTTTAACATGGGCTCCACGTGCAACAGACCTCTGTTCCCTCAACGGGCAACTGTTCCCTCTCCAGTGAGCTCCAAGGTCAACAGAGAACTTTTCTGGTCTTCGTGAGTCCCTCTCCATGATGGTCCCCAGCACCTTGGGCCTGGACAAGCACCACCTACATCCACCTGCTCAAAGTAACTCCGGGAAGTCAACGCTTTCTGCATAGAAAGGTGACCAGAAACATTGTATATAGGCCACTTCCGCATCCCTAAGATCTGGGAAACGAAGATGGAAGCAGTTGGGTCTAAAATCTCGTTTCACAAAGTATAACTGCCATAAATATCCAACAACAGGAGTGATTGGGTGAATGAGACACGCTAGCTCTGTGGGTTGTCTGAGACCGTGCCACACAGGGAAGGGCTGTCGCGGTTTGATTCAGGCAGAGAGACCAGGATGAGGAAGGAGACCGTTGGCTCACTGTGGGCAGCAGTCTCCTGAAAAAGCCTCTGTGTGGCCCAGCCCCAAGAGGCCTGTCGGGGTGTGAAATGTGAAGCCCCCAGGGGATGGCCTAGATGGGCTGGAAGTGTGGAGGGGGCCTACTGAATCGCATAGTACAAAAGAAACAACAGGAATTTGAGAGTTGGGGCTGGCAACTGGAGGAAAGCGAGGAGCTGCCAAGTAGAACACTCAGGCAGTCAACTGACATCTATGCAAAGGAACAGATTGGCCACCGAGACCCTTAAAGGTGTACAATGTTCTGTTTGAGGCATTTGCTATGTTGTCACGTACGTGTCCAGGGCAGAGTGTTCCAATGCCGAGGAAGGACAGGAAACAGGAGAGCTGAACCAGGGTGGCTCCCACCCCACCATGTAGAAATCCTCTGAGCTGCTGGGAGCACTGTTGGGCCTACCCCCACACCTGGCATATCAGGCAGGGGCCCAGCAGGAAACAGATGGCATGCTCAGAATTGATGATGCAAGAGGGCTGAATAAAGGGACTGTTTACAAAAGTTGGGCAGGGGGTGTATGTGGACACCCCAGGGGCTGGTGACAGCCCAGCACCATTAACTCCACTAGGCCTGGAGGGGACAGGGAGAAAACTGGCCGTGGCTCCTTGCCTGACAAGGGTTGTGGCATTCTACTGAGGGGCCCAGCAAGCCCCCAATGACTCTACAGAAAGGGAGTAAGGAAAATGATGATATGGGCTAAATTGTGTCCTCCCAAAATTCATGTTGAAGCCCTGACCCCCAGTATCTCAGAATGTGACTGCATTTGGAGATTGAGCCTTTACAGAGGTGATTAAGGTAAAATTAGGTGGGCTTGAACCCAATCTGGCGGGTACCCTTATCAGAAGAGGAGATCTGGGCACAAAGATCCACCAGGAGCATGCACCCAGAGAGCAAAGACCACGTGAGGACAGAGAAAGGGTGGCCTCTGCAAGCCAAGGAGAGAAACCTCAAGAGAAACCAGGCCTGCTGATACCTTGGTTTTGGACATCCAGCTTCCAGAACTGTGAGAAATAAATGTCTGTTGTATATAAGCTACCCAGTCTGTGGTACTCTGTATGGCAGCCCTGGCCAAGGAATATAGATGAATACCCAACTTTACCATCCTTCCTCTTTACAAGTTCTGCTTGATGCCCCGCATCAGCCAAACCCCACCAAAAGCCACAGGGCATAAGAACGAATGAGTACGGTCCATGCAGGTCAGCTCCCAGGGCCAGAGCAGGATGAAAGTGGAGAGTGGACCTGGAGGGGCAGACAGAGGGTGGTGGCACACCTGGAGGGGTGTTGGTGACCAGGCTCTGGCACCAGGTTTACTAGTAGAACACAGGATGGTGTGCTGAAAGCAGGCCACCCTTTGGACCAAGATTTGAAAAAATAGGAAAAATGACAATGTTTGGCAGGGTTATGGCTGATTTTTTTTTAATCAAACTTCTCTTTATCAATATGGTTAGGTTGTTTTTAGACTAAAAAAAGGGAAAATTCAGAGGCAGATATTGCAGAAGAAACAGCTTAATCTGGCTTGGAGAGCAGCTTTTGGGTGGGGTAGGGGAGCCCACAGGGGCAGAAGTGTGGTGGATGAAGGCAAGCAGCTTCCCTGAAATATTTTTTTCCCTTTTTTAAAATTGAATTCATTGGGGTGACACTGGTTAACACAATCGCACAAGTTTTAGGCATTCGGCCCCACCATCCATCATCTGTAAACAGCATTGTCAGCTCACCACCCCAAGACGAGTCTCTCCTCACCACCATTTATCTCCCTGTACACTCCTCCACCTTCCCCATCCCTTGACATATTTTAGGTGCCATTGGAAGAGAGGTGTCTGGGTCTCTCATGCACATCAGCCCCCTTCTTGGGTATGACATGTGATTCCCCCAATGCCAGATGCCATCTCAACAGGAGGCACACCCAGGGCACAGTTTGGAGCAGAGTAAAAGCTTGAGGAGCTGCCCTAAATGCCCCTTGGCCCTCAATTCTGCCCCAGAGATCCTGGAAAGCAGCCACTTTCCACTTTGCCCAGTGTTCTCACCATAGGTCTGTGAGGACTATGGATGTCCTCCCTATGGGTGAAACAGGCCAGGCCGCCAGCTGCCTGCCCAGCTCTTCCCTCTCTCTGAACTACAGCCCTCACACTCGTGCCCCAGGACTGCCCAGCAGCTCTCCCTCCCTACCATCCCCGCTGGCTCAGGCCCAGCCCCACAAGCCTTGCTTCTCCAGACCAGGAGGTGCAGATTGTCCTCCTTGGCTCTCTTCATGGGGACCTCAGGCTGGCCACATGGACAGGGTTCTGAAAACAAACCTGTCTTCCTTACACAGAACTGACCCATGCTCAGCTCCTCCCCGTATCTCCTTAACTTCCAGGAATTGATAAAATGGAACCAATAAAAGAGGACCACCTGCCTCACGAGGCTAATGTGAGGGCTGCGTGAGATCAGGACTGGGGCTCAGAACACGGGGCAAACAGACGTGTCTTACAAAGGGGGAAATTACAACGAGATTACAGGCCTATGGGAGAGGTCCCAGCTGGACACCTCACTGGACAACTGGAGTTCACGGTAACAGCTCCCATCTATCTGGCACCTACCATGTGCCCAGTGAGGGTTCCCCATGTACCACCTCTAGTGACACCCCTGACCATTGCATGAGAAGGAGGCTGTGATTCTCCCCGCTGTGTGAATGAGGAAAGCAGGATGCAGAGTGGTTACACAGTGAGCACACACCGCACAAATAGTAATGGTCCAGCCAGTGTTTGAACTGAGGTAAGTCCAGGGTTGCCTTCCTCAGTTCAAACACTGGCTGCACCATTGAGTTGCTGGTCTGAGTCCCTCCTAGCTGAAGGGACTCATGGCCTCCAAGAGAACAAGCTCTATTTCCATGAGCCTATTTCAGAAGGAGTTCCCTGCCTCCCCCTGACCAAGACCCATCTCTGTCCTCAGGCTGACAAGGCTGTCCCTGGAGGGACCAGATCAGTCATATCTCATCACCATCAGGGTTCAACTGAGCTCAGAGTTCCTGCAGCCCTGCCCTCCTGAGAGCATCTACTCACAGATTGAGCCTGGGCCTTGCAGAGCTCCATGGAAGGGTGGACTGAGCGTAGCAGTAGGGACAAGTCATTTCCAGCCTCCCTTCTCCTCCCTGGGGGTTGTCTGACTTGAGCACTTGACCCCTAGGATATTAGCAGAGGTCTATTTGGTTCAAACACATTAGTCAAGTATGGGACACAGGCTGGGAGGCCTCTCGGCAGAAATGCACTCCTGCCTGACCACTGCCTAGCCCCCCATCATCTCAGAAATGGACAAGGGACAAGCACCTCCATGGCCCCAGCTTCTGGCTTGGAGGTGTCGGGGAAGGGGAGGTGTAGGCCTTTAATCTTCCTCTTCTTGACACCAGAAAGAATCGACAGTCCGACATTAATTAGTTCCTCCCCCAGGCAAAGAGCTGAGCTGACAGACTCCAGATAGGGCAGTTCCTCATTTTTTTCTTACTGGAAAGCCAGAGATCTCTAAAGGTACCCATTTAGTTTTCAGTCCTCATATCGTATACATTCAGAAAGCACAGGACATTCCAAGGCAAAACTAGACAATAGATGCTTAGTAATTCACCAATATTGTCTAACAGAAGCTTACATGGAAATATCTCATAATTCCAGTTAATATATCACATACTGAAGCCAGGTACCCATAAAACAAGCAGGGAAGGATGTTTATCCAACAGGTACTTCCTGAGATCACTGTATATCTGCTTGAGAGAACACACCTGCCATAATGAGTCCCATCCAGCCAAACGGCCTGACCATTGGAGGGACGAGGTAGTTGTTACTGGAGCCCACTCATCTTGCCACCCTAGGGATGTGTTTGCCCCTGAGGGGGTGATTTGTTATATGAAAAGCTAAAAGAGGATGACACCACAGGGACCAAGCAACCCAGCTATGGGACTGTCCAATATCAGGGAGAGAACATACTGTGCCTACCCATTTCTCAGTGAAGCAAGAAGTAGTAGGGATACTTCACTGCCATTAACAGAAAACCCAGCTCAAAATGCCTTAAGCAATGTCACATAACAGGAAATCACAAGGGAGGCTGGCTCCAGCAGTGGTTAACTTAGCAGCTTGATGACATCGCCAAGGACCCAGGTCCTTTCTACCTCTCCGCTCGGCTCTCCTCAGTGCCATGGTCAGCCGTGGGCTGGGAGCTACATGCTTGCAGGGGTTCTAGGCAGAGTCTCCAGGGGTTAAAGAGATGCTCTCCTCCAATGAGAATGAGATGAGAAAGCTTCCCCCGAAGCTGCCCTAATAAACTTCCCCTGCTATCTTACCGGCCTGAATGGGGTAGTCTGGCCATGCCCAAGCCCATCCCAGATAAGAGGAATGGGACCACCACGACTGGCTTGAACTAGTTAGGACCCGCCTTCTGGAGCTAAGAATGGGCCCAGTGGGGCTGGAGCACCAGCCTGGCTAGGGAAACGTGGGTGCTTGAATTAAATGAGGTCCTGTTGGTGCAAAGAACCTGTACTGCAGCTGAGACGGCCAACCCTAGGAGTTGGCACATGGCAAGCACCAAACGCACATAGTCATTTCCCTTTAGGAGGCTCGCCAAAGGGCACAGAGCACTAGGTGGCAGAGCCGGAACTCAAACCCAAAAGAGGAGAACAAAAGTGCTAAAAACAAACCCGGTTTTTCACAGCGCCCCCCCCACCCTACCCAGGACAGCCCCACAATGAAGGTGCCTCCTTCTCTGGGGAGTGGCTGTTCTGTCACCCTGAAAGTGAGGGCCACAGCAACAGTAGTCTGGGGCAGGGGACCCTCCTCCATTCCATGGTGACCCACCTCTGCCAACACCCAGCCCGCCCAGCTCTCACCTCACAGCCGCATTTTTCCACCTCTGCACAAAACGGCTCCAAAAGTCTGACAGGTTTTCCTCCGCCCGAATTTGATTTATGGCTCCAATTACCAGCTTTCCTTCGCACTGTCCGCGTGCCAGCAGATGTCTGTTGCAAGTCAGCTGCGTGGCCGTCTCAGCTCCTTGCACACATCCCTAGCACGAGTACTACAGAGGACACCTCCCTCCGTATTCTGGGCTACCAGATGCTGCCCCTGTGGATCCTCACCTCCTATTTTCTGGGGCTAGGGAGCCTGGGATGTACCAGAGTTGGGCAAAAGGTTGGAAGATCTCTTTCAGCAGAAACTGAAAGATGGGAGAGGCTCCTCTGCCCACCCAACACCCACCAGGAATGGCTCAGCCCACCACCTGCAGGCAAGGCGGTGGGCCTTGCGGTCTTGACCATATGCTTCAGAGGGTTCTCATCTTTACGAACAGACAGCACTCTGGTGCCCCAACTTCACATCTGACCTTTGTTGTTGCCCCTTCCTATAATAACCACTCTGCAACCCAGGTCTCTGGTTCAAGCTCTGGCCCTGCTTCTTGAACAAGTGATTTACTTCTCTGTGCCCCAGGTTCCCCTGAAAATGGGGATAATGACAGTACCTATGCCATAGGGCTGTTCTTGGATTGAATACAAATAGATTTAAGTCTTTAGCTTTAGTGTCTGGCAGACAGGAAGTGTTCTCCAAATGCTGGTATTTATTATTACCATTATTTGCGTTCATTTTCTCATCTAGAGCAACTGCTCATAACCACTCACTGGGCACCTAATGCCAGGAGGCACAAGACAGGTTGTCCCTACGTGACATCTCCGTGGTCATCACAACCACCCTGGAAGACAACGCCCTCATCTTGCAGATGAGCAAACCCCGGCCCAGGGAGCGAGGAACTTGCCCAAGACCGCACTGCCAGGAAGTGACAGAACAGAGATCCGCGGTCCAGATCTGGCTGAGTCCACAGCTAGCGTTTTCTCACTTTGCCACCGGCCTTGCCACTCCTTTTACCTGAGTAAATGTTTTCGGAGGCGTGTCGGGGAAATCGGAGAAATCTGAGATGTGGGAAAGGGACATCACCCAATTAGGTCACAATGCCACAGTGTCAGAGGTCACCAAGCATCCTGGGCCCCCTCTAAGGAAAAGAGTTGAGGACTGCAGAATGCTCGTGACCTCTCACATCTGCGGCTTTTGTTGTCTGCTTCCCAGTGTTCCATGGTGGTCTCAGGAAACTCAGTGAAAAGAGCATACCTCCCAGGTCGTGGTGCAACAGGCTGCAGGAAAACCCAGGCGTGTGTGTCAGGGGAGGGAGGTGTGGGTTGGCCCTTGGCTTTGGAAAGGAACAAAGTTCTCTCCCTTTCCACTGCCCTCATGATAGTGGGTAGGGTCCTCGTGCCTATTTGAAAGACCCGATGCACTAGGGCATAGCCCCTTGCAGGCCAGGCCAGCACGATTCCCAGCCAGGGTGGAGTCCAGAGAGGAAAGGCTCAGGATCACTCTCCCTTAGAACAGATGTTTCTCTGGGGGTGTCCTTCTCCCCACTTGTTGCAAGTAACCCTAGACAGCCCCTTATTGCACCTGCTTCTTTTCCCGTCCCACGCTCGCTCCATTCAGACAAGGCGAGTGTAAGTGCGCTCCCAGGCAGGCTACCCGGCACGTCAGGGCCGTGCACTGCCTCTGGGCTGGCCTCTCCTCACCTCACACTTGGTAACATTAGGGAACAGAGGCCCTTTGGTGCACGGCTCCTGGGCCTGACTCTGAGGAAAAGGGTGGTCTGGTGTTGCTTCCTAGGTTTGGGGTCAAAGCTCCAGCCAGCAACAAAGTATCCTCTTACTTTGTTTTGCCTTTTTCTGTGAGGGGCTCGGGGGTTGGAAAAGATGTGAGTACCTCTAGGTCCTCTGGTCTAATATCCACCCATCTGACCGCCATCCCAGTCTCACCCTGACATCTGCACAGGGTGCTGGCAGCCACACTGTGAAAACCTTTTTTCAAAGAAAGAGAGAAGGAGGGTAGACTCTGTCCTTGAGCCTATGGAGGAAAAAAGGTTGTGTCTTTGGCCCTTGGGAGTTTGCAGCTGACAAACCCATGCACTTCCCTGACACGTGACACCCAATGCCAACAGCACTGGACTCAGTAGCAAGGGAGGCAAGTCCAAGAACAATGGAGGCACTGCCAGTGGAGGACAGATGATGGGGGATGGGGGCAGCAGTGATGGAGGGTGGACAGGGGTGCGTGCCTTGTGCCTTGTGGAGCTGACGAAGCAGCTGGACTCAGATCGGGCACTTCCCTGTCCTCTAACTCAAGCTGTAACGACACCAAGGCAGCTCCGACAAACCGCACGTGTTCCAGACCTTCAGTCTTTGGGGAAAGGATGTGATAGCCAAGGCCAAGGTCCCACTGGCCAGTGGGAATGTGGGGTGGGTTCTCAGGAGGGCAGTTGTGGCTGGGGACACAGATCCGGAAGCAGAGGCTGAACCTACAGCTGTGGGTGGCTGCGTGGGGGTGGGGTGCGGTGGACAGGCTTCTGCAGAGAGATGGGAGGCCTCCAGGAACACAGTGTCCTCAGGAAGCAGCAGTTCCTGTTGTAAGTCCTGGCTCCTCGCCCCCAACAAACTTCCTGATTCTGCACTGCGTGGCCTCAGAGTGGGCGCCCTCCCCTGCAGGGCTAGAGGGGACTCGCCTCTGTGAAGACCTACTGTATGTCGACACTGGGCTGCAGGACGCCTACCCTGCCTCCTTGGGGTCGGGTACTGGGTTCCCACTGTGCCCATGAGCACCCGGGGTGACGGGTAGAGGCTGAGCCCCACCCCACAGCTCAGCAAAGTCGGTGCTACTCCTCAGAGAGGTTGGCCTGCTTGTCGCGGTAACACTGTCCCCAAACTGGGATTGTGGGGACCTGCATTCTGGTCCCAGTCGAGTCTCTGGGTACATGGATGTCTAGGGGAAGGCATGTCACTTCTTTGGGCTTCAATGTTTTTGCCTGTAAACAAGAATGTTGGATCTCAGAGCCCCCTTTCAACTTCAAGGTTCTGGAATTCCACTTCAGAACCCAGCTGGTGGCACATGGCCAGCTGGTTGTGTATCCCTGCGGTGGCTTATTCTTGGGGGTCCCACAAGCTGCAGTGGTGAGAAGGGCAGCCTTTCTCCCTCAGCAAGTCAGAATCTCCTGGAGGTGAGGCCTCTGCCTTCCTATCGGGGGCTGAGCCTCCTTCTGCCTCTGGATTAAACCCAACTCAGCAACCACTGGCTGGGCCGCAGTGTGTGTCTGGCTCTGCACTGGACTCAGGGAGCATCCCTCCAGGAACCCTTGCTCTAGTAGGGTTAGACAGACACAGGGAAGGAAACGATTTGCTCGTTCAGGAAGCTCAGGGAAAATTTCACAGGAGGGATGGGTCCTAAGCTGGGTTTTGAAGGGTGTATAGGAGTTCAACAGGCAAACCAAAGCACACACACAAAAACCCCTCTACGCAGAGGGATTAGGATGTGTGACTGCATGAAATGGCATGGCAAGGGAAGAACTGCGAGGAGCTGAAATGGAATGAATGAGAAGAGAAACAGCAGGGATGCAGCTGAGGCTGTGGTGGGGGTTGGGGTGGGGGTGGGGGCAAAGTGTAAAGGCCCAGGGGGCAGCCTAAAGAGCTTGAGCTCCTGAGGGCCTCAGGGAGCCATCGAAAGGTTTCAGGCAAGAGAATGTGATATGAAGATCTGTTTCTCAGAAAAAACACTGTAGCATGAAGGACAGATCAGGGACAGGGCTGGAAGGGGGAGAGGGTGGAGGCAGGGAAAGCTCTGGGAGCTCCTGCAATAGCCCCAGCTAGAAGCAAGGAGAGCTGGCCCATGGTGTGATGGTGGGAACGGAGAGGAGGGCGTGGAATCAGCTGCGACCCAGGAGAGAGAGGCAGCAGGAGTAGAAGTACCCGAAGTGGCTGAGAGGAGGAAGATTCGCTGAGGGGCCAGAAACCAGTTAGGTGTGTTTTGTGAGCTAGGTGTGTTTTTGCACATCCAATAAAATGGTTCTCACAGGAAACAAACCTGTGCCCCCCACACCCAGCTTCCCTGACCACGCACCCTTTCTCCTAGTGCTGTCCTGCTGGGAAATGCTGTGACCCCCAGCCCGTCCACCCTGGCTTAAAACGGCGTTCTGGGTCCAAACAACCTTCTTCTTCGTCTCAGAGGCCCAGAGCTCTGGTTCCCATTACAAGAGTCAGGAAGCTGAGGACCTGGTGAGAGATGAAGGGACCCATCCAAATTCCCACCGGTGCAGGCATTTCCAGTCCCTGGGCTTATTTCTGCTCAAGCCCTCCCTTTAGACCCGTGGTTCTCAACAGAAGCCATTTGTTCAAGTCTTGAGATGGTTCAGTCGTGACAGGGGGTGCTAGTGGCAGCTAATGGCTAGAATGTGGGGCGCTGCTAAACATCCTGAAATGCACAGGACAGCCCCCACAACAAAGAGTTTCCAGCCCCAAATGTCTATCATGCCAGGTTGAAAAACCCTGCTTTGGACAGGGGTCTCAGGGTGCCCCTGCCCATACAAGCCAGGAGAGGCTGGGTGCTGGAGCAGGGCTCCCAGGCCGGGGGTCCCAGTGCTAAGCGTAATCCCGACAACAGGGAGAGTTAAGGACTGTGTGCTCGTGGCACTGATGAGGTACAGGGGGGCTGTGAGGAGCCCCCGGCCTCCCAAGGGGCATGACAGGGCCAGGCCTGGAGCCCACCTCCCCAGCCTTCTAGAACAGTCCCAGAAGACTGCCTGAGTCTTCTTTGGAGGGCAGCACCTGCCAGAGTTTGAGAGGCTCCTTCCGTCCTTCTCCCAGCATCCTCCACACCGATGGGTTGGGCGACGTTTTTTCTTCTTTGGGACTTAACGGCATGTTCCACTATCTCTGACACCACGGGCCGTCGGGACTCAGGGAGGGGTCTGTCAAGAGCAGCCCAGAGCCCGTGTTCTACTGGCCTGGCTCAGGGTGTTTTGTCAACTTACTCAAAATGCAAGAAAAAAAAAGCCATGAAAGCCAAGCTGTCTCCAGGCCTTAGTTTCTGTCCCACCGTGGCTCACTTTTATTTGTTATAGACCAAGTACCCGGCTGGCCCCTCCCCGGGACGCAGATCCCAGAGCCCCCGCAGCACCCAGCCTTGAGTTAAGGACCTGTCACCTCTGAGGGAGACCTTCCATCAGATCAGTTTGCGTCACGGTGGGACACTGGCCTGAGAGAGCCAGACACAGACACCAGCCTAGAGTGTGCTCCTCCCTCTGGTCAACTGGGCCCACCCAAGGCCTTCATCTGCTCTCCCCCTGACACTGATTTGCATCTCCCATACTGAGCTCACTACCTGGTACGCTCAGACTGTTTCAGTAACATAAACCCTCAGAGCAGATCTGCACTTTCCTAAAAGTGCCACAGGCTTAGTGTACAAATTTATCCCCTGCTGCCCCACCACCATCACTACCGCCACAGCCACTTCAAGAACTGCCACGCTCCTTGTCTCCATGACCCTGGGAGAAGGTGACACAGCTCCATGTGTCCGCAGGGCTGCAGCCCAGGCCCAAGTGGACCAAAATACCCACCATACTCCCCTGGAATCATGGTGGTTTCAGGCCTCGCACGTGGGTGTCTGGCCACCCAGAGCTGGGGGAGCCTGCTCTGGAGTCCAGCAGCGTCTTCTCTAAGCTGAAGCCTGGCCCCCAAATGGCTGTCTTCCCTGCACCCTCACAGGGGATTCTTGGCTCCCGGCTAAACGGCTGGCTTCTCACATGCCTCCATTACTCTGGAATATCACAGGACCCACTGTGAATGCTTGAAAACACCCGTGGCAGGGAAGGAATGTTCTCAGACACAGGAAGAGACTCCAGCTGCCCACAGGATCAGGGCAGCCCCTCCCCACAGTCTCCAGTCCTGAGCCTGGGGCCAGGAGAGCAGACAGGTAAGGGAGAGGCAGAGGGAGGGAAGGGTGGTGTCAAGGGATCAGGGACGTGTTCCAGGTGGTGGTAGGAAGTGGCTCTGTTGGCCCAAGACCCTCTCTGACCTTTTGACTGGAAATTTCTGCCCCACACCAGGATATTCCTAACCCCCAACACTCCAACCTCACTTTGCGCAATCAACAGATTCCTGAAAAGATGCCAGCAAATCGGTTTTGGGGTAATCATACCCTGTTCTGAACTCCTGGTGGGGAATGCTGTGTTGAAATACATCTCCCGTAAATCCTTTCATAAAGTAACACCCCACCACCACCACTCAGTGCAGCAATCAGGGGAGCTTCTCCAGGATGCTCCCCGCTTCCTCAGTTACTGCCTGCTTCCCTCGGGGCTCTCCTTGGTGAGAGGTGCAAGCAGGCTGTGGGACCCTCCATCTGAGAGGACATAAAGGACAAACAATGATAAAGGACAAGTAATGAGACATTCGCCCTTTGCCAGCAGGACCTGAGGGCCTGCAGCGAGGTGAGTCACAGGCAATGAGTCACCCCTGCATTGTTTGTGTCAATGATGATCCCGGGAAGATTCGGTCAGGCTGCAGGAGAAGTTGGCTTTTCTCAGCTCGCTCTGGGCGTGTGAGTTTACGTGTACGTGCCTGTGTATGGTGTGCATGTGTGTATGTGCATGCATGTGTATACATGCGTGCTTGAGCCCCCTTGAGTGCACATGGGGCAGCACGTACTGGAGAGTTCCTGTTTCTAGCACAGTTGGGAGTCACAACTTATCCTTCAATCACAGGCTCACGTCTCAGAGATAACAGGGCGTGGGAGCACAGGCAAGCATCCTCCAGGACCCATCCCTCAGTGGCGCAGGGGATGGAAGGCTGTCCACTCAGCACCTCGCCTACCCCTTCCCTCTGCCTGGGAGCTGCCCTTAGCCCACTGCTTGCTGACTCTTTCCAAAAAGCACGTCCTCTGCCCCTGCCACTGTCCCCTCCCCTGGACACAGTTTATAAGGCCAGACCCAGGAAGTGGGAACTGAGACTAAGTTTCCACCCTGCCAACAAGGACCGGAGCCGTCCCTCCCCATGGTCTCCAGCCCTGAGCATGGGGCCAGGAGAGCAGGCAGGTCCAACTGTCCCCCGGCCAGAAGCCATATTAAGTTGAGGCTCGTGGGCGGCTGTTTTCCCCACTCTGTGGGCTGGACAGCGGAGAAAGCAGCTGCCGGAAGAGAGAAGAAAGAAGCAGGAGCCCAGAGGTGCAAAGAGGTTTTCTAAACACACAGCCCTTCCGTGCCTTGGCCCCACTCCTGCTGTTCCCCACCTCACACCTGTCCCCCCTCCTGCAAGCCCAGCCCAGGGTCACCTCCTCAGTGAGACCCTTCAACCCCCACCCCCACCAGGGCACTACCTTCCTTCTCAGCATCCCCTTCTCTTGGTTGTTTCCCCGCCAGACTGAGCTTCCTAAGGGCAGAGCTGTGGCTCATTTATCTTTGTCCGCCTACCACAGTGGGTGCACGTAATGGGTGCTTTGTAATACTTTGGGGCTAATGTCCCAAGGCTAGTGTTGACGTTGACCTTCTCTGTTCCCTGCACAGATAGTGAAAAGAGGCCTGAGTTCCCCTCAGCTTACAGGGTTGAGAGCAGCTGGTCTCCTTCGCATGCCTCCCCCCGGGGAAGCTGAGGCAGGAAGCCCTCTGTTTTCTGATCTGGGGAGCATTCTGAAGAACATGAACCCTGCCAAGCAGAAGGGCTTGTTTCTGAATTGGTTGTGATGTTTGGCTACTGGTAACTACCACCCCCTGGAGCTGGCTTCAGGAAACGCGGTTTAAGGAATCCAGGGGGCCTTAACCCAAGCTCGAGGGCCTTACAAATCTCCCAAAACATTTTCTATGCAAACATGGATACATATACAAATATAAATCCTCTCTCTGTAACCTATTTTTATTCAAAAATATATTGCCAATATCTTTTCATGTTGATGAACCTAGATCTAAAACTTCATTTACTGCTTCCACTGTAAGGATGTGTCAGAGTTAGAGGCATGTGACCAGCTGGGCATCTAGCCTATTTGCCATTTTTACACTGAAAGCAACATTATGAATGAATACTATTGTATATACATCTTGCCTGATGATCTCCATTAGATAAGTTACTTACAGTAGCATTGCTGGACTAAAGGGTAGGCACTGGGTTTTTGGTGTTTTGTTTTTGAAGTTTTTTTGATGCATTACTGCTCTGAAAGAAAAGATCATAGCAGAGAACCCTCCCTCTGCCCCCTCGGGCAGCCTATGAGAATGAATGTTCCCTCACACCTTATCGGCACTGCATCCTATGATCCTCAAATGGTTTTCAAAGTGTCGTTCACAAGAAATACATTTTCCATTCCCTGCTTAAGATATGGCTTCACAGGAGGAAGTCCAAACTCACTGGGAAGGGGCTGAGACCTGTTAAACTGCTACTACCACGTGCCAGGCACGAGATGGGCCACTCTCCCTTAACCCCATGAGGTAGACAATCATTGTTCCCATTTGACAGGGAAGGTTCAGAGACGTTAGGTGACTTGTCTAAGATCACACAGTGGGCCAGGGTCAGGTTCTGAGCCCAGGTCTGAAGATAAGGCCCATGGCCTCTCTCCTTGGAGCCCCTAGGGACACGGAAAAATCGGGACCTAACCCATGCCTTCAAGCCTCATCCCCTTCTGGACCCAGCAATGTCCCTGCGTGCTAGCCACACTAGTCTCCCTCACAGGGTGCTCGCCCTGTGTCAGCACATACACCCCTGGGGGTGGAATCCGAGATGATTTTTCTTATTGCCTACCTATACTTTCTACCAAGGCAATATTTGACTTATTTCATAAAGAAACAGAGAGGGTTTTTTAATTTTAAAAACAGCTCCTTGTCAAGATTCTCTTGGAGAAAAAAAAAAAAGCCCCTTCCAGTGGGGTTGGTGTGAGGCAGGAGATAGTCAGGAGTGAGGAGACTCTGGAGATGCCCCAGGGCTAGGACAAAGGACACACAGGACAGAGACTCTGTTCTAAGACTGGTTGCCCACGCATTCTGGAAAAGCGCTCAATCACAGTGAATCATGACTGCACCTGTGAAGAAGATGCTACCTGACCCCTGCTTCATTATAACAGCATTATAATAAATTAGCACTGCAGGATTCCCACCCACCCCACCCCCGGGGCCAATGAAGAAAAATTATGGTAGACTGCATGCACAGTAGCTTAAAAGTAATGTAACAACTTGTGTTTGCACAATAAAAGCCCACCAAAACTAGCCAGGAAATATCCGCCCTATAAGAACAGAATCCCTCCAGCCACTGCAGGTCAGTCTCTGCTCAGAGCTGGCCTGCTCCCACATCCTGGGGAGTATATCATCGCTTAATAAATCTGCTCTCTCTCTTTCTGCTATAAACTCTCTGTGTGTTTGTTCAATTCATTGTTCGCCATCACCGAGAACCCGGTTACCTGTGCCCGCAGGGACAGTGGGCCACAGCTATAGATGGAAGGAATGGAATATCTCAGAAATATCACAAGATCTTCCAAGGGGTGACTAGGGCCAATTCACCCATAGTCAAGTCTCCCACAACAGGCCACTGTCCTCTGAAGACGTCCCGGAGCTGCTGCTGGCCTCTCTCTCCCCCCAGAGACCTGACCTCCCCCAACTCAGGCTGGCTGTCTCAGGCCCAGACCCTCTACCAGTCAGGCCCTGGGGAAACAGCTGGAACCAAATGACTCCAGAGGCTGCAGCTAAATGGCCAGACCTTCCAAAATAAGCAAAGGGAAGCCGAGGGAGCCAAGATGGCCAGTATAAACAAGGGAGTCTGCTGAGGGCCGTGAGGCAGGGACAGACCCTGGGAATATGTTGCTCAGGGGGACCCAGGGCTGCAGCAGGGGCTAGTATAAAAAGTGTATAGAAACTGGGGGACGGATTGGGGGCAGGGCAAGGACTTCCTCTCCTATACTCGCACCCACTCACACACCGGGACACACACTCTTTCTGGGACTTCCACACTATACGTGAGGCTTAGAGGAAATGCAGTCCGAACTGAGTGGGGGGCGGGTGGGTGGCTATACACGGTAATGGATGCATATATTGATAGATGATGACTAGATAGTCCTGGCTCCTTGGAAGTCGATGACACCAAGGCGAGTCAAGAGCCATGAAGACACTCACTCTCACTGAGTCCTTTGTCCCAGGCTTGTGAATTTGCAGTAAGGGGCAACTCTGAGGAAGAAGACCGCTCTGGCCCCAGAAGGCCGCTGCGGAGCTGCTTCCAGCTCAGCCACGCCAGCATGGCCTAAGGAGCAGTAACCTGAGGCTGACGAGTAAATCACAGTAAAACATCATACAGCCATTCTAGTGATAGGCAGCTGACAGTGTAAAAAAAAATAGATGACCACCTTTTTGAAATAATATGAAGTAAAAAAAGAATGTAAAATTCCTAAGTATGGAGTTATGTCAAAAGTCAGGTGGGAAAGTATTTTGGTGGAAAAACAGCACGGGCTCAGACATCGATCGGTACGCAAGGCCACCTGCACCGCAGACGCGTCATTCATGTCTCCAGCCTCCTCTTTCACATCCCTGAAGTAGGGACCCAAAGAAACTCCTCCTTCTGCTGGGCAGGGCTGCATTAGCTCTTCTATGTAAGGGGGCTTTGAAAACTGTAAAGCTCATTACACACTAGTCAAAATTATAAATGTCTCTGGGCGGAGGCCGGAAAGAAAGCAAAATAAATACAGTGGTGGGGTTAAAACTGGTATTCAGGGAAATACAAATTAAAACAAAAATAGTGCAGTATTTCACCCATGTCAGAATGGCCAAACACCAGCGAACGAACAAATGACAAAAAGCATGGACAGACTAGCCTCCGCATCTGATTAAGTTAAACCTGAGCCCCGGCTTGGGCTGCCTGCATGTGGCTGTCCACCTCGACCAAGCAGAGCTGGGTCATGGGCAAGGGCAAGCAGGACTGTAGGAGAAGCAACCCAAGACAGAAGCCTCTGCTGTCCCCTGTCCCCTGGAAAAGGGCCAATAAATTCAGACTCACCGAACATGGCAGATGCATGCATAGTGTTTGCTCCAGGCCAGGACTTTGTAAGGGCTTTTCATGTGTTCGTTAATCCTCCTAACAGCCCGGCCGAGAAGGATACTGTTCCCCACCCTTTACAGATGGAGCTCGGAGGCAGAGAGTTGAGGAAACTGGGCCCACGATCACCCACAGGTAGCTGGGAGAGCCAGGACCACACACCCTCACCAAGCCCACCATCAGAACAGATACAGCATTGCAGGCTCTTTCCAGAGGACAAAACTCACAGGTTAGTCGAAGTTGGTCATTTTTGCCTGGTGAGTTGGCATCTTTGCTGCCCTGGAGCAGCGGGCCTGGCCTGGACCAGCCCTGGGAGTTCATGCCCCATCCTCTCTCTTCCTGGGCACCCTATGTCCAGGCCTCTGAGTCCTGAGTTCTGTACCATGACCCCAGGCTCCCAATGCCAAGCTCCCTCCCTCCAAGACTCCACTCCCAGGACAACCCTCCAGAGAGCACCCTCACCTTCCAGTCAGAGGGCCTGGGGGCCCCGGGTCACCTGCTGAGCACTAGCTCTGTGACCTGGACAAATAGCTTTACTTCCCTGGCCCCATTACCTCGGCTGCCCACTAAAAGAACGATACATATTTTCCTCCTAGGTCTGACGACCACAGAGGGGTGCAGCTGAGGTGAGAAGGTAGCCTGAGGGGTTGGGTGTAAGGGCCATTCAGCTGCCACTCTGGGGGTTCCCATCCCAGGTGCAGGGAGAGCCCTTGCTATGGTCTGCGGTCCGAGGGGACAAGAGCTTCTGGCAGGTAAAGGAAATGGGCCTAAAATCCCCACCAGCCCTAATTCACAGCTGCTTGGAATTCAGTTCTCAAGTATTTCCTCGGCTCCTGCTGTGGGTGGAATCATGTTTGTGCGTGTGTTTAGGGCCCGGTGGGGAGAGGATGGACATGGAAGCCGCAGGCAGATGGCTCAGATAAACCACCCCCCACCTACTAGGCTCCAGATTTTTCAAATTCATGGCCTCCTTTGACTTTCAAAGTAACCCCAAGAATAAACAGTCACCGCTTTTACAGAGGAGGAAGCAGGAGTCATTCCGAACTCTCCCTTCTGTGCTGTGCTGCCTGCTGGGCCCAGTCTGGGTGATGGAGGACCTGGGGCGGGAGGAGGCGCTCTGGGGGACCCAGGCCTTGGCTGAGTCAGCTGGCCTGGGTGTGCGTTTCACAGCCTCTCCCCGACTCCCTGACTGAGGACAAGACTTAATCCCCATAGGCCACACCACTGGGCACACGAGGAAGTGGGAGGGCTGTGACACAGAAGCTAACACCCTCAATTACCCTTCGTGACAGGAACATAGAACATTTTTATGAAGAGAGAAATTTTTGCCTCATAAATCACACTTAACGAGAAATCAGCCCAAGCCAGTGACCACGGTGACAGCCAGAGGCAGCCTCCCCAGCGGGGATCACCCCAGACAGAGTTCTGAGGGAGCACCTAGGGGTTAGCCAGGGCCAGGATTAGGTCAGGACAGGCAGCAAGGAGGCGTGGAGCTTGAGTGTATCCCTGCTTCCCAACCTTGGCTGCTGGTGGCATCAGCTGTGGATCTGGAGGTAGGGAGGGGCTTTAAAAGGCCCTGTCGCCAGGGTCCCACCCCCAGAGATTCTGTTGCAATCGCTGGAGCCTGGGCATTGAGAGCTTTAAAAGCTGCCCAAGTGATTCTGATATACAGTCAAGGTTGAAGGCTAAACCGCCTTCCTCGCCTGCCAATCAGTGAACAAAACAGCAAACTTTTAGCAAGAGCCACCTGCTAGGAGGACCCAGAAACAGGACACGGTTTCTGTCCAGCCCATGAAGTCACATTGCCAACCCCCATGCCCCATGGGAGTCACAGACCCTGGGAGGAGGCCTAGGTGCAGGACGTAGTACCTTGGGGAGCCGCAGCTGCACCTGACCCTCCAAGGCCAGAGGCTGAATCTGGTTTGGGTTCCCACCCACGCACACAAACGTTGCCCCTTCATGCAGTGGTCATACACGCACGCATCCTCTTGGTCCTACTAGCTTGCTCCTCTGCCCTCCCCAAATGTCCCCATGCAGCAGGCCCACCCGCCAGGGGAGCTTCTTTCATGTCACGTACAACCCTTTGCTGATCACCACCTCAGGCCTCCGTGGGCAGTGGGCTGGGCAGAGGGCTAATGCGAAGCAGGGACACAGGAGTCAGCCAAGCTCCCTCATGCCCACAGCAATTCTTCTCTCAACAAGCGGAATCCCTTCACGTGATGAGCGGCCTCAGGAGGGTGCAAGCAGAGACTCAGAACCTCACACCATACATTCTTCCAGTGAAACTGCAGGCTGAGTCCAAGCTTTCCGGTTACTCTTAGGTATTGATAAATAATCCCATATTGTATCATAAAAAGTCTATCCCAACCCCTGCCTGCCAGAGCAGCCCTGAGGCGGCTCAGGCTCTCAGATATGCCTGGTGTTCACCGCTGACCCTGGGGAAGATTCCACGCCCGCATAGAGAACCCCCCATGGCTGGGGGCGCCCGGACGTGACAACGTCCCCTCCTCAACTGACATGACAGTGTCATCCCCATCCAACATTTGGTCCCTAATACAATATCCAGACTTCTGTGGGTTGTTGTTGTTTGTTTTCTAATAAAAGCATTTAAGGATATGCATTTTCATCAGAGTATAGCCTATTCATTAATGAACATTATTTGCCCTCCCTACCTTTCAAAAATGATGAAAGTAACATAGGTTCATTAATAGCACATACAACCCAGAAAGGCCTTCATTAATTCATTCAACAAATATTTATCTCACGCCTTCTGTATGCCTGACATGGTTCTTGGCACAACAGAAACGTCAAGAAACACATTGGACGTAGACCCTGCCCTCAGCTTCCAGTTTACCTGGGCGTCGGGTGGACACTAGTGATTATGAGGTCACGCGCTGCAGGGAGATTAAAACACACACACACACAAGCTGGCCGTCATCTCAAAGCCCAGAGATCTCCATGGTTTGCATCTTAGCACGTGACTTCCTGATATCTGTGTTGTTATTATTGCACATAGCATTAGGCTGTATTTTCCCATATCAACAAATATTTCTCAACCAAATGATTTTAGCACTTCAAAATGTGCATGAATCATAAATATCTTAATCTCAGAATCTGAAAGCGGAAAGAGTCTTTCCAGGCTGTTATGCTGTGGGTGTGTGAAGTGGGCATAAAAACCAGGAAACGGTGGGAATTACGAACTGCAGCGGCATTCCCCTTCCGATGGCACACACATTTTTGGAAGAAAAGGGAAAGGAAGTGAAGTTCAGACTGTGAGGATTCAGCGCCAGCCCTCCGTGGAAAGTCCCTGAAAAGCCACCCCTTCACCGAGAGATGAGAGACCCAGAGGACTTGTGTGTCCAGATGGCCTGTGGGTGACGGCAACAGGATGGCCGATCTTGACTGTTGAACTGCACCATCTCCAGAAACTTGTAGCCAGGTCTTCTGGGTTCCCACTGGATTCCTGAATTACTTGAATAATTGCTTCGATCTTTTCATCAAAACCCAAGGTTAAGGGAATCAGCCAGAAGCTCTTTTTAAGGGAAGAGACTGTGCTCCTGGAGCCGCAAGGCTGGACCATTGAACACCTTCTTAATTCCGAAGCTGCAGCCTTTCCTCAACTGCAGCCAACCTGCAGCCGAATTTCAACTTTATTTAAACTTTGGGAAAGTCTGGTGCGTGTCTTTAGCTGGGAGCCTTTTTTCCCCCTTCCTTTTGATCAGCTCATAAGTCAGTAAGCGGCTTGGGCAATCGAGTTCATGGTTGGAGAAACCAAAGACTAAATCGCCATCCGCATTCACACCCAGGGTGCACGGCCTCAGCTTTCAAGAATTTAGCGTTTGTCTTGGAGAAAGCCAGGAGCCTAAATGTGGCCAAGGGAGAGAGAAACGGGCTCTGTTCCCCTGCAAACACGGGAGCGGTGGGAGGGCACAGTCAAGAGCCGCAGTCCCAGGAAATAAAGAGCCGTGCGGTTGTGAGTCTTCAGCGTCCGCTCTTGCATCGCCCTCCACGCGTTAGTGTGAGAGGGTCCACAGAACCCTCCGCCGACGGCACCCTCTGCCACTTTGCTTGGTCGTCATTCGCCAGTGATTCCCTTGTGGACACTTAACTTTCCCAACTATAAGCTTCGCACACCTTGTGGGACTTGTTTTAACACCAACCACCCTCCCAAGGATCTTCACACGGGCTCCGCTGTGATGAGTTGAGGGGAGAAGGCGCAGAGAGGGAAGTACATCAAAAGTTGTGGCTCCAGGCCCACTACAGCCACGTGCCACGAGCAAGTCACTTGAATTCTCCGAGTCTCGATTGTCCCATCTTTTTAAAATGTTACCTGTTCTCATTGCTTCTCGGCCTTTTGGCTAAGATCAAGTGTAGTATCTGTTCTGATCAGTTGAAAATGTTGCCTGTTCCTTCAGCTGAAGCACCAAAGAGAAATCAAATGGGCTTATTTATGGCCAAGCCTTGAAGAACAGACTAAAGTGTGGTGTCCTTAAGAAAAGTGGGGATATCGGTGTCCACTGTATTTCACACGCCACATTAAACACAGTGTGTTAAACTGTGAAAGATGATGTCAAGTTGGTAATTATCCTTACTGTTGAATGCTAATTACCCACACGGAGACTCAAATTGTATCATGAAGACTATGCATTTCATTTCGTTTTCTTCTTGGCAAGTTCCCAAGGAAAAAGCTTTATAAGAAACTTCCGGAGCTAAAGAACAAACTAAACTGAGAGAGGCTAGTACTGGACTAGACGTCTTCTCATACTTGAAGATTCATTTATTCCACCACAAGTCTATGAGGTGAGAAATATAATTACCCCCCTTCGGATCAGTGACCTTTATCAAGGTCACCCAGCTAAGGAGAAGCCACGGTGGTGTGCTGGTAAACTGACTCTCCGAAGGGGAAAAAAAAAGCCTTGGTTTCTTGGTTTGTAGGGTTTGCCAGTTGCTGTGGTGTAAATACCCCACTGTGGCTGAATTCACACTAACCAGTAAGGGCTAGTTCGGCATACTGCTGGGTGTGTAGCATCTGGAAGCAAACTCAGTTTTAGGTAAAAATAATTTCATGAGCCCATGCCTGAGATGCTCCCTGAAAACAGAGAATCCTCTCCCACCAGGGGAGGGACCAGGGCTGGCCGACTCATCTGGGCTCCACCCCCAGACCTACCCAACCAGACCCTCTGGGGCAGGACCTAAAAGCCTGCATCCTAATCAGGGACCTGCACCTGCACTGGTGTTCAGGTCCAGCCCAGCCCAGCCCTCAGCCACCAAGAGGGTGATCCGTCCAGTGACCCCTAAGGCCCCTCCCAGTCCTGTCTTCCAAAGGCAGCAGGGAAGCTAACACATCCGAGCAGAGAGAAGACAGCCTCCCGAGTCACCTGTACTGGGGTTCTGGTTCTAGGTGCCCATGGAGGAGCTGGGTCAGGATGGGGAGCTGAAGGCTCTGCCTTCACGATTACACTGTTTTTCACCAAATCAAAGGTGCCTCTCATCGTAAGCCACGCCATTATGTCATTTACCACCAAAAAAACAGTGTTACCAGATTCAAAGATGTTAAAATATGAAAAAGTACCCTTTAGAATCGATGAAATGTGATATGTGTGGGTGTACTCATATACACACTCCTATGTCCCCCAGGTTCCCAATGGCTCAGTAAATAGCCTGTTCTCTGAGGGTGAGCCTGGGGCCCTCTCATCTTTCTGTCCTCAGAGAGCCAACAGACTAGGTTGAATGAATACATACCTAATAGCATATCAGTATATACACTTTATTGGTTAATTAGCACTAAATGCCCCAGGCTCTGTGCTAAGGTCTTTACCCTTAATCTCCACAATAATCCTATGAAATAGGCAGCAGATTATCCCCACTTTACAGAGGAGGTAACTGAGGCTCTGTGAAGCCATATAACTGCTGTGCATCCTGCCTGGAACTTGAACCCCAGGCCTGAGACCCGTGACTGCCCTCATAGCACTGGCTCCTCAGAGACATTCAAAACCATTCACCAAACTCACTGGTAGAACACCACACCTTAGTCTGTTCTTCAAGGCTTGGCCATAAATAAGCCCATTTGATTTCTCTTTGGTGCTTCAGCTGAAGGAACAGGCAACATTTTCAACTGATCAGAACAGATACTACACTTGATCTTAGCCAAAAGGCCGAGAAGCAATGAGAACAGGTAACATTTTAAAAAGCGTAGTTTTCTTACCTCTTTTGGGGTTTCGGCTTTCTCAGATTTTGAAGAGGGATGGTGGCAGGAGGATTTCCTCAGCTTTGGAAATGCTTTGAGGGTTTGCTGGCATAAAACCTTAAGGACTGAGTCAGGATGCAAACTCTGGAGTACAGGCAAGCACCCCACTCCCCTCCCAGCCCTACTCCACCCCTCCCTCAGGGTTTGGTTCTTTCCATCTACCTGGCTTTCCAATCCAGGCTGTGTCCCATCCATGGCCATGCCTCTCTACCTCATCCCCACACTGCTGCGACCTGCAGCCTCGGCGGGAGGCGGGTGGGGGTGGCCCTGCTCCTTGGAGAGCCATCCTAACGACAGTGTCGGGGAAATATCTTTCCCCTTCAGCTCAGCTGCAACATGGTGGGGATTTCTCAGAAGGCATTTGTATTAGGGAAAGAGAGCACGGTGGCTCAGAAGTTGACAAGCCGAGGTCCTTCACAGGCCTCAGAACAGGCTGCTTTGGCCCACTCAGAGTTCACTGGGTCCATGGCACCACCCCACCTCTCTCCCCTTCTGGTCATCACTTTCATTGTCAGGGGAAGTTTAACAGCGCCTTTCCCCACAGTAGCTCAGCCTGAGCGGTTATATTCTGGAGTTCTTACTTGTTTTTGAATGGTTTCATTGTTGTGTGACTGTACCTGACTGTGTGTTGTGTGGAGGGGCTTCTGGTGGCCGTTTGATTCAGGGAGGTTTGAAGAGGAGTCACCCATCCCTTTGCCCTTGAAAAGGATCGTGTGGAAAGGAGGGAGTCACATCCAATTCAGACTGTGTGATTCTGGTCCGCGTCTGGAATACGCGGAAGCATTTGATGTCAGCCAGCCTGTCTCCTGAATTTGAAGATCGAAAGTCTTCTGTTCTAGCCTTTGTTCCTTCCCGCAGAGGCCACAGCGACACCCGCCTCATTCTCAGCACACAGACACACAACTGCAGCAGACACAGTGTATCTATGTAAGTGAAGTGTAGCATTTGGTCTGACACACGGTAGGTGCTCAGTAAATGCTGGGAGCAATTGAGTTTCCCCGTGCAGACCAGTAGGAGCATTTCGAACGTGACCTTGGACTACTTACCTAGCCATGTTTTTCCACTGTTCTGCACTGCCTCCTGACAGGAGGAACAAAATAATGCAGCGATGACTCTGTCTGGGCAATTCACACAGGCAAGGGGAGGTGGGGAGGGAGAGTGAGCTTGGGTTTTCCAGGAGCGAAATCAAACTGACTGTAGAAAAGTAAGTAGCCCTTGGATGGGATGCTAAGGGCTGGGAATGGAGGCTCTGCAAGATACTGCTGCCATCTGGTGGTTAGCACACAAATGACAAGTTTTGTGTCAGCCCCCCTGAGGGGTTCAGTAGCCAGGACTGAAAATAAAAAATCTCAGAATCTTAAAATGTTGGCACTCAAAGAGTCATCACAGGCAGAGAGTCAACAAATGCTGATGTGAAGTCAACAAATTATGGGCCCAGCCCCTGCAATTCACAGACACAGGGCTGGTGGTCCAGGAGACAAGACATGCTCAGGTCTCCCGAGTACCAAGCACCTGCCAAAACAGTGACAGGTAGGAGATGAGCAAACCCCAGCGGACGGCGAGCAGAGGAGTGATGGGGACTGGAGTATTGCTTTAACACACACCTATCTGGCTTGCCGTTTTTAGAACATGTATTGTTTTAGTGGTCGTAATGATTTGTGACTTGTCAGTGACCATGTGCTCCCTAAGGCAAGGGTTCTTAACCTCAGATCTACCAACCCTAGATTCACCCATAAAACAGGGTGGGAAAAGTTATATCTTTGTTTTCATAAACTTCAGACTGAAATTTAGCATTTTCTGCCATTATAAAGTAAGCAACACACTGCGGTGGTGTTATCAGAACCTGTGACTTCATCATTCATAGAGATGATAAAACATTTTCCTATCACAGTGCAGTTGTTCAGCTATCTCAAATCCTTTACTCATCACTGCTTTGAAATCACAGTGACTGTTACATCTGCTGCTAGATCTTCTTCATGGTAATGAAGAAGCACATAAATTACTAAATCACTTGTCTTTTAAACTATTTTGATGTCCACATCTCAATATAATTGGTTTCTTTGAAACCCTTTTTTATTTCATGCACTTGAAAACATTTTCTTTAAAGGAGTCCATGGTCACAGAAGGTCGACAGTGGCTGTCCTGGAGGCTCAGAGAAGGAACAGGTGGCCATGGGCTGGACCAGTCAGAGAAGGCTTCCCGGAGGATGGAGGTGGATGTCTTTTTCACATTTTTTCTTTCAGTTTTATTAAGGTAGAATTACCATAATTATCTCCACACTTTATTAAAAGGAGTCCCAAAGAACAATTTCCATGCAGGCCTCATCTGGGGAAGCAGAACCAGGCTTTGCCAGAGTGCCCACATGGAAGGGTGTCTATGACTTCTCCTATGTCCAGCCCAGCCAGTGGGTCTCTTTGGAAAGAATCTGAAAAGCTACCTCACACTAAAAGATAAATGACTACAAACACTTTCATTTCAGGATGATTTTCATTTAATAAGATCCCAAGCATCTGTGCATCCAGAGGGCTGACCTCTGTTGATGACATTGGTTGGTGTGGCAACACTGCGTCTGCCACTTGAATCACACTGGCCTCTCTGACTCGCTCATCTGAATTAGTAAGATTCTCTGGTTATAAACCATGTAAAAAACAAAGTTGCCCAACCTTTGAAGAAGGCAACTCAGTAGGATTCCACTGGAAGCCAAGGAAGAAGGGTGAACCTCGCTTCTCAGAGCAGCAGGAATGGGACGGCTCAGGTGTCTGGGCAATCGGTGCCTGGAGAGAGCTGATTTTCTCCTGCACACATCACTGGGCATCTGTTGGTGAGCAAACTCCGACTCAGCTGATCTGGGGTGATGCCTGAGGTAGGACAGTCGTAAAACCCCCAGGTGCTGCTGGTGGTCCATGGACCACACATTGTGTGGGCAAGGGCGCCACTCACTCACCTCCACCACCATACCTCCCTGCTGCTGTGTTCCTCGGTCCCAAATACCAAATCTCTGGGACAGAGAATGTGTTGACCCAACTTGAGAGGGTATCCGGGCCTAGCTCTGACACTGTGGTCTATAGACAGGGCCCTGAGTACATCCACATTCTTGGAGGGGGAGAAATGTTATCAGAACAGTCAAGCCCTGACTGGTGTGGCTCAGTGGATTGGGCATTGTCCTGCAAACTGAAAGGTCGTGGGTTCGATTCCCAGTCAGGACACATGCCTGAGTTGTGAGCCAAGTCCCCAGTTGAGGGTGTATAAGAGGCAACAGATCGATGTTTCTCCTACACATCGATGTTTCTCTCTCTTTCTCCCTCCCTTGCCCTCTGTAAATAAATAAATAAATATTTTTTAAAAAAACAGTCAAGAGGGAGACATATGTGTGCCCAAGCTAAAGGCTGGATACCTTGAGGTAGAGGTTATTGACTGCAGCCCTAGACCCCCTGTTCTGTGCTCTGGTCCAGCTACACCACTGTGTTCCCACCCAGGGACTTGCCCTGACAGCCCAAGGTTGGGTTTTGATGAGGTTGTTACAGATGGAGTCCTGGGCTTCCACAGCCATGTGAGAATGGGCAAAACCCTTCAGAACAAGTCTAGGGACACTTGATTTAGCACTCTTGTTCCTTCAGATATGGTCGCACTATTTCCATCTCGCACTCCACAGCGCCTTGAATTGAGCTACGGACACCAGAGCCTGCCTCATGGATAAGCCATCACTATTTCCTGCTTTTCCAATTCTCTGACGTCCATGAAGGCCAAGATCTCTCCCTATTATCTCCTCAGTTTGTACAGCTGTTGGATCTCTTTTCTCAGGTTCACCGACTACAACCCCACACTCCCCTCTGCCCCTTTGGCTATACCCATAGCCGAGGGTAAGGGACACTCATTCTGCTTCCATCCTGTTGGGCTCCAGCCATTCAGGTCAGCCCCGAATGGCCCCCCTCCAGCAGAGTACAAGTACCTCCTTAAACTTTCTTGCCCATCTCTGGGCAGCAGGGCCTTTTAGCCTCGGCAGACGTGGCCTGTATGTCCTTCCCCAGCCACCCAGTGGAAAGGCAATTAGAAATTCATGAGCAGAAAATGCCCAGTGCAATGTTTCCTTTGGATTCTGGCAGAGCAAAGCCAGTTCTCTGAAAGCCTCTGAAAGAAGACTCTGATTGTGAGCACAGCCAGTACTGCCCTTGGGCTCTAACACCAACCGATGGGCTGATCCTAACTGTGTCCTGAGTTTTACATTGCCTGGCTGGTATTGAAAAGGCTATGAGGATTTCTTTCAAAACTGTTTTTTCAATTAAACTTTAAAAAAATATTCATTTATTTCTATTTTTAGAGAGAGGGGAAGGGAGAGAGAAAGAGAGAGAGAGAAACACCGATTGGTTGCCTCTCACACGCCCCCACTGGGACCTGGCCCACAACCGAGGCATGTGCCTGGACCAGGAATCAAACCGGCAACTCTTTGATCTGAAGGTGGGTGCTCAATCCACTGAGCCACAACAGCCAGGGCTCAATTAAACTTTTAATTATTTTTAATCTAAGTATACAATATTATATTAGTTATATTATATTTTAGGTGATTCAATATTTTTACACCTTACCATGTGATCACCCCACAAATTCTAGCAATGATCTGTCACTGTGCCTGATTAAAATTTTTAGTTGGTAATAATTGTTAGGTTTATACACATTCGGTTGTAAGAAATTGTAGGGAGATCCATGACCCAGCGTACCCTTGACCCAGTTCCCCAAGGGTAGTATCTCCCCAAACTATAATACAATATCCCAACCAGGATATTAACACTGATACAGTCAAACAGAGAACACTTCCATCATCGCCAGGATCCCCGAGTCGCCCTTTAATAGCCACGCCCACCCCTCCTTGCTCCCACCCCTCCTTAATTCTTGGCAAACAGAAATCTGTTTTCCATTTCTATAATTTTGTCATTTTAGGAATTCTATATGAATAGAGTTATACAGCGTGCCACCTTTGGGGATGGGCCGTTTTTTACTCAGCCTGATGCTCGGGAGGTTCGCCCAGTCCCGCCCACATCGATCGTGTGTTTCTTTCCGTTGCTGAGTGGAACGGATCTGCCGCAGCTCTTCTAACTACTTATCTGTTGAAGGAGATGGGGGCACTTCCGGTTTGGGGCTATTACAAATCAAGCTGCTGTGAACATTGGTGTGCAGGCTTTTGCGCAAACGGAAATGTCCAAGAATTCAATTGCTGATCCTATGGCAGTTGCGTGCTTAGTTTTTTAAGAAACCGCCAAATTGTCTCCCAGGGTGCCCGTACCATTTTATATTCATCTTACCAGTTTGAGTGAAGTATAGAATTTACTTTTCTTTACATCATTTTATCCTCCCAATCTGCAAATGTAATTGTCTTAAATACTAACTCGGCGTGCACTTGGAACCACATCAGACCATATTATAATTTTTGTTCCAACTATTAAATATAATTTATAAAATACAAAAGAAGGAAAGCTTATTATATTTACCTACTTTTCCCTTTTAAAGTTTATTTTCATTATAGTTGACATATATTAATTTCAGGTGCTCAACACTTACATACCTTACGAATCAGTCTAGTTATTCATAATAATACGTTTAGTTATGACAATGGTATTCATTACATTCCCTATGCTGTATGTTGCATCCCATGACATTTCATAATGCAGTTTGTACTTCTTAATTCCCTTCCCCTTTTGCCCCTACCTCCCCCACTCCCTTCCCCTCTGGTAACCGTAAATTTATTCTCTGTACCTATGAGTTTATTTTGTTTTGTTTGTTCATTTTTGTTTTTTAGATTCCGCATGTAAGTGAAATCATCTGGTATTTGTCTTTCTCGGTCTAACTTCACTTAACATAATATTCTCTAGGCCCATCCATGTTGTCACGATGGCAGGACTTCATTCTTTTTATGGCTGAGTCATATTGCATTATATACATATATACATACACATATATACACATGTGTATATCTCACATCTTCTTTACCCATTCATCTACTGATGGACACCTAGGTTGCTCATTTTTTTATATTTTTGTTTACCATGTTTTTTCTTCCTTCCTGATGTTCTAACCTTCCTTCTTTTACTTTTCCCTTTCTGCTTAAAGAACTTCTTTAGCCATTATTTTAGGGTAGGTCTGCTGGTGAGAAATTCTGTTCATTTCCCCTCATCTGAGAATATCTTTTTTAAAATTATATTTTATTGTTTATGCTAGTACAGTTGCTCAAATTTTTTCCCTTCGTCCCCCTCTACCTAACCCCCCATTCCCTCAGGCAATCCCCACATCAATGCCCATGTCCATGGGTCCTGCATATATGTTGTCTACTCTATTCACTATGCTGTACTTTACATCCCCATGACTACTCTGTAACTACTAAACTGTACTTCTTAATCCCTTCACCTTTTTCACCCATCCCTCGGAACCCCCTCCCATCTGGCAAGCATCAGATGTTATTTGAATCTATGATTCTGTTTCTGTTTTGCTTGTTTATTTTGTTTCTTAGATTCAATTGTTTGTTTTTTAAATATATTTTATTGATTATGCTATTACAGTTGTCCCATCTCCTCCCCCCCTTACCCTGCACACCCCTTCCCCCCACACTCCTCCTCTTTAGTTCATGTCCATGGGTCGTATATATAAATTCTTTGGCTTCTACATTTCCTATACTATTCTTAACCTCCCCCTGTCTATCTTCTACCTACCATTTATGCTTTTTATTCCCTGTACATTTTCCCCCTCTCTCCCCACCCACCCCCCTGATGACCCTCCGGGTGATCTCCATTTCTGTGGTTCTGTTCCTATTCTAGTTGTTTGCTTAGTTTGTTTTTGTTTTAGGTTCAGTTGTTAATAGCTGTGAGTTTGTTGTCATTTTACTGTTCCTATT
>VMDR010002540.1:0-89518 GCA_007922815.1 Macrotus californicus
GCAGTGCCTACCACATAGTCGGTTTTAGAGTTTAAAAACATTCTCTGGATGAATGAAAAGATAAATGAATTAATACGACAGCTTTTATTAATAGTCAATGGGCAATTACTACTGTGATGAGTATGAAAGAGAGATCATGAAGCTTGATTTATACTACTGAAGGTGAAGTATAGGTTGATAGAAAATACACATAAAAACACACACCAAGTAGAATAATAATTCAAAATTTATGTGAAAAAATAATAAGAAAAATATGTGGGCAATAAATATATCAATGATAGTAAGCAACACAAACAAATTTTGATAGTGTAAGTATATATATGAATGAGGTACTAAAAATACTTGTATACTTTTGTAACATTTGCAAAAATTAATTATTTAATAAACACATTATCAAATTTAGTCAAAATTTATCAATTCAGTTTTTTCTGTCATTGCTTGCTCACTACATTCATTCTAAATAGTTCATGTACTTTCTCAAATATGTGCTCAAGCTCTCTCCTCTACCTGAATTATTTTTGGTTTTAACAAGACCTTTTTGAGCTACTACAGTTACAATATGTTGGACTCTGAGCTGAGTGTACCTTCTTTCTCCACCTGGAAAATTCTTCAAGGCTCAGCTTAATTATCTTCTCTTCCACAAACCATTTCTTGTTCCTAGAGGCAGAATTAATCAGTTCTACTTCTTCAAACTTTTATTACTTTGTAAAAATCTCTTTCCAATAAACCAGAAATGGCAAATAGAATCCATTCATTTATCTATGAGAGAGAGAGAGAGAGAGAGAATAGAAAATATAGATAATAGGTAACAGGTAATGTAGCATCATGCCTGGCACCTACTATGTTTCAAGCACTGATGCTACATTAGGAAAAATAAATGATTCGTGCCCTTGGGGAGGCTGATGATAAACAAAACTTGGCAGTATGGCGTGTGCTGTTAACAGGAGATTGGAAAGTGTAGGGGAAGGTGCTACCAGTTTAGATAGATAAGAGTAGGCCTCATTGAAAAGGTGACATCTAAAAAAAAGACTTGATTCAGGTGGGATGAGCTGTGTGAGGACAGCTCTCCAGGCAGCGGGATCAGCCGGTATAAAGGTCATGAGGCAAGGAGTGTGTCTTGCTCTACCCCTAAGAGTCTCATTGATCTAAAGTGGGACATGGCCATAGGTATTTTTAAAAGTTTTCCCAGGTGATTCTACTATTTCACTGGAATTGAAAAACACTATGCAGGATGTAGGGCAACGAAAATTATCCAAACTCTCAAGAAGCCTATCGCTTGTGGGACAAAGGCCCATGAACACAGATACTTGGCATTGAACATGAAAACTGATGAAAGGGACTTGGGCAGACAGTCTTGGAGAGGGACTTTGTCCACTTTACTCAGCCTGGGAGTTGGGGATGGGGGTAGTACAAAGACTCTGGAGGAGCTTATCCTACCTGGTCTTGATGAATAGAAAGAAGGTAACTAAGAAAAGAATGGTTGGGGCAGGGGTAGGAAATGTCTGAGTGCTCCATGGGAAGGAAAGAGGGGATCAGGCACATGGATTCTGTATATCAGAAGGAACCACCTGTAAATAATACAGTACTGATAAATGAAGCCTTTCTGGAGATGAAGCTAGAAATGTGGAGAGGGTAGGATCACAGAAAAGCTTGATAGACTGCTAAGGAACTCAGATTTTATCCTTAGTACCATGGGACATTAAAGGTGTTCACAAAGCCAGTGACCAGATTTGGTTAGCTCAAATGGCAAAGCTCTTCCGTTGCAATGGGAGGAAATGCATTTGAAAGGAGCCCAGCTTAGAGTAGGGTGGACAATGATCAAAGTGTGACAGTAGTCCAGGTGGAAGCTGGTGATGGGCTGAAGCAGGTAAGTTTTGTAGAGATGGAGTCAGTGTGGGGGAGGGAACCCTCAGGGACATATTAACAAGCTGTAGTCAGGCAACGGTGTGCTCTGTTGGATGGGTGCGTGCTGGCTGGGAGGAAATTCAGACAAAGACGTTTACATAAAGCCTGATCCAAAAAGCTAGAGATGAAAACAGTCACAATTGATACCAACATGTTAATTTGGTATTACTGTTTAAGAAGTTTAAGGATTTTTATTTTTCTTACTACTTAGGAGAAACATTAACTTAAGGGAATAGTATGCCCTGTAACATCATCGATGTAAACTCGGTAACCATATGAGTGTCGATAGCTTTCCCCTCCCCGCTTGCTGGGGAAAAGCAGTTTTTGGAACGGTATCTGCCTCTTCCTAAATTCCATTCTCTTTGCATATGTTAGTTACTCTATTTCAGTCAGTAAAACACACAGAAAGAGCAAGGAAGGCATTGAGTCATGAAGAAAGCTGAGCGGACAGACCACAGATACGGAGATACTGCTCCATATCCACAGATACTGCTCTCTCACTGCTGCCTTGCTGTGTGACTGAACAAATTACTGCCCACCCTGGTGCTCACTTCCTTCTCTGTGAAATAAAGGAGTTGTTGAATAGGTGATTAAGTCCCTTCCATGGTACCATATTCTATGGTTCTCTCATCACAGCTGGCTTTAAGAAGTCTTCCTAGTTCTTAGCTGTTCATAAGGAGCTTTGAGAGTTACTCAGAGCTTGCCAGCCTAGAGCATGAAGATGAGCCATTACTGCAAGCTAACAGTTTCACTCTGGAGAAATGCCAGGAGAAATGGGCAGTTTCTTCTCCCTGCTGTATCTGATTGTCCTTTGCTGTAGTAGAAACTGAACACCTGCTTTTACATTAGAGATTGTTTCCTGTTCCAACTGAATGTGTATAGTTCCAACCTAGGTGCCTATGGCATTTGGTTCTTTACCTGAATGGCTGTATTTGAGGAAAAGACTTTCTTAAGTGTATATTGTTCAAGGTAGAGTAATTTTTCTTCTCAGTAGTGTTTGAAGTGTAATGTCATTCATGATCTATCAGCCCCCCGTAATGTTAGTGCTACATCTATTTGAGGGATCCTATTTCTTTCAATAAGAAGCAATGTGAATTTGTATAGTGATTCCTAAGAATCAGATATTTATTTCTTGTCATCATAGTCTTTTTCATATTCAAGTATCACCTTGATTTATTGCTAATGCTTTTCTTTAGATCAGTGATTTTCAATAGATTGGCTGTACCTATTCTGTACTATAAAATACTCCAGGGCTGCCTACAGTATGTCACTTACTCTCTGAATTGCAATTTTTCTATCTGCCACTACCCCCACCCCCCAGTCTTGATAGCGGGGATTGAATTCCATGTCTGTCTCCAGTCTTTAATGCAGTGCCTATCACATAGTAGGTTTTAGAGTTTAAAAACATTCTCTGGATGAGTGGAAAGATAAATGAATTTATAGGGCAGCTTTTGTTAATAGTCAATGGGCAATTACTATCAGGCACATTGGTATGCTGTAAGAATTTTTCTTTTAACCCTCACCCAAGGATATGTTCATTGAATTCATAGAGACAAACGGAGAGAAACCAACAATGATCAGTTGCTTCCCATACATACCCTGACTGAGCACCAAACCCGTTACCTAGGTATGTGCCCAGACCGGGGATTGAACCTGCAACCTTTTGGTGCATGGGATGATGCTCCAACTGACTGAGCCACCCGGCTAAGGCCCACAAGAATTTTTAAAACATGCAATACCTGACTATTTAGTCAGAGGCACTGACTTCTTTTCCCTTAGATTATCGTATATAAAAAAATAACATACAACACAAGAGCCGTCTGGTGTGAATAAATTAACATTATACCTATTTTTTGTCAGATCAGCAAAAAATGCAATATATTTTTGGTGTGCCACAGAATTTTAGTATAGTTTATATGTACTGTGAGATGAAGAAGGTTGACAATCACTGTTTTAGATCAATCACTTTTAATTTTATAAGAGGAGACCCCCCAAAATGGAATATTGCTTATAAAAATTGTGTATTTATTCTTATATGTTTAAACTTCAGTCACCTTCAAAGTACTTTCCATTTGATGCAATACATGTATCAAAACATTTTTTCACTGCTCAAAACAGTTTTTGAACTTGTCAATTTTGATGCCTTTTAGTGCTTCTGCCATTTTTTGTTTCACCTCTCCCACATCGGCAAAACATTTCCCTCTGAGGACTTCTTTCATCTGGGGAAACAAAAAAAAAAGTTACTAGGAGTGAGATTGGGTGAATAGGGAGGGTGAGGCACAGAGGACATGCCATTTTTGATCAAAAACTGCTAAACACTCAGTGCGGTGTGGGTGGGTGCACTCATAAATCATGAAATGGGCAAATGCATTGAAAGAGTCTCCAAAAAAAAATTCACCGAAGCCAAACGCAGCCTCTCACAACAACACCAGCTGGTACACTGATACAGATGGGTTCCTGAACACTCATCTAGCAGGGGAAGCCTGTACTACAAGGGGCCCACCCTCCAGAAGATAATTTCATTTTGAGGAGGGTCCCCCCTCATATATAAGTACAAAAATGGAAATTGGCATAATTTGTTACTTCATTGGTAACTGTAAAAGTAGCAAACATTTTAAAAATAGTTAAATTAAAAAATATTTTAATTACACTCCTAGAATTATCTGAGTCCACTTCTGGATCCACACCTTGGGCAACACTGGCAGAGGGGTCAGGCTGCTGGCATTTTTACCAGTTAGCTATTGCTGCCCAGTGAAAACATAATGACCTAAAACAATCACCATTGAATCACACAGTAGTTTTGCGTGACAGCCATGGAACACTGATACTGGAGATCTTTTTTATAGCAAGCCTGGTTTCTGTCCTAAAGGAAACCATCACCGTGCGCCTCCAAGTTTCTTACTGCAAATACTACCCTGAGAAATGGCCCAGGTGGAGAGTGGTCAGGGCCTTGCCTTTTCTGCATATCCAGCAAAAGCATGCAAGAGCTCTCAGGGCTCAGGGTGAATCGCCTCTCCCAAGTTCCACAGACCAGCAGTTTGGGCTGGGCTCAGGACCAATTTGGATAGGTCCTGCTGATTTGACTGACCTCAGTTGAGGGTTGACATGCTTAAGTGTCCCGACTGTGATGGGTCATCTCTATACTACATAATCTCTTATTCTCTAGGAGGATCTCCCAGGCTTGCTCACAAGTTTCTGGCGGTAGGCATTCCACAAAAAGACAAAATGAAGCCTCCTGAGATCTAATCTTAAACTGCCACATCACTTTTGCTGCATTCCGTTGGCCAAAGCAAGTCATGAGCCACCCCATTTTCAGGGCATAGACAAGTGACTCTACCTCTTAATAGAACATACTACGAAGACTTGTGGCTATGTTTGCAATCTAATGTCAGATTCAAAATGATGCAGATTTAAATCTAGACTTCGCTTAATCTTTCAGAGCCTCAGTGTTCTCTGTGTAAAATGGGAATAGACTTGTTTCCCAAAAGAATTGTGCATACCAACTGAGATGAAGCAGAGGAAGTACCCAGAGCTATGCCTGATACACAGTGCATGTACAATAAGTAAAAGTAGTTATTATTAAACCCCAGATGTCCATACGTTCATGCCTTCCATGCTTGTTTTCCATATGCTCCCTGAAGTGATGAATATGTTTGGAAACACAAGCCTTCCCCCATCCCCCCACACCACTCACTCAATCCTTCTGGATCTACACTACTGGAAGTCAGAGCCTTCTTGCGTCTGCATGTCCCGTCTCCTGAGCTATGCGGAAGAAGAGTGTGCTGTTACTCCATGAGTGGGCAAAGTACAAAAAAAAGGATGCACTCGACAGCTGGTGAGCAGGAAGAGGGGAGGGTGTCATGCTGAGCCACAAAGAGGAAGACATGGTAGAGACCAAGACCAGTCTCCTCACACGCAGTTCATCAACAGAATCTGTTGCTGTGCTTCTCTGTGAAATGGGTGCAGCATAATCTTAGCTTTCTTCTCCAAGCAGGAGGATGAGCAGGGGGGAGAAAAAGAGAAAAAAAGAAGAAAGAGAAAACTGTCCAAAGGAATACGTCCCTCCTACCAGCCCTAGTCCTGCATTTATGACAAGAGTTTCTCTCCTTTTCGTGCACTCCCCTTTATAGTGTGGGCCTGTTTGGCTGGTGAGAATACAGAGCGGGGTCGTTTTGAATGTTCATAAATGTGTGTGGCCTCTTCTCACTATTAAATAGAAGTGCTAACTGTTCTCTACTTTTAGCACGTATCTTTTAAATGTCAAAAGACAGATTTTTCTCCACCCCTCTTTTCTAGTCCTCCAGCTTTGAGTCACGAGGATAACTTTGCTCTATGAAGAAAATTGGCAGAAAAGAATAGAATAAAATGAAGAGAAAATTTTTTGACAAATTAATTCTAAGACATACTTCTAGTCCAGTATCTGGGCAAGTAGGTACCCAAAATATATTTTCTGAACTAAGTTGATTGAGAGGAGGGGAAAGGAAAAAGAAATATGTCCTCAGAGAAAATAATGATGGAAATCAAGGAAGTGTCTGTCACAGGATTCAGGGAGATTCAGACTCTAGGAATTGACCAAAGGTAGATTAATGGAAGGCAAAACTGATGATGGAATGTGATACCTACATGGTACTGCTGTGAGCCAGGTGGTACCTACTATGTGCTAGACCCTGAAAAACATGGTTAACAAAGACCGAGTGCTATTCTGTCTTTCAAAAATATTACAATTTAGAGAGGAAAGGTGGACACAAGAGCAAATTATTGGGATGGAATGAGATCAGATCTAAGTCAAAAGTATACACAAGGCATTATGGGTCAGCATAGTGAAGTACCCATGGGAAGGGAGTGAGGGGAGCCTTCCTATAGGAGATAACACCTGAGCTAAACCTTGAGCAAATAAGAGTAATCACATAAAGAAGGGAGCAGAGCGCAACATAATCAATGGGAAGAGAGCGTGAGACTTCCAGGTGATTGGGGTAGGGGGTTATCAGTAACTGGGTATATTTGCAGGCTGAAAAATTAGGTAGTGGCCTGCATGCCATGCATAGAATTCATCTTTTTTCTACAAGTATAGATTAAATAGCCCCTAATGTGGTATCTCCATACTCCTTTCCACAGTGGCTGCATGAGTCTGCATTCCCACCAACAGTGCAAAAGGGTTCCCCTTTCTCCACATCCTCACCAGCATTGGCTGTTGATTTATGGATGAGAGCCATTCTGACAGGTGTGAGATGGTATCTCCTTGTGGTTTTAATTTGCATCTCTCTGATGATCAGTGACATTGAGCATCTTTTCATATGTCTACTGGGCCATCTGTATGTCCTCTTTGAGGAAGTGTTTATTCAGGTCCATTGTCCATCATTTGAAAAAAGGACCTGCCTTTTGACCAGCAATACCACTTTTGGGAATATATCCAAAGGAACCTAAAACACTAATTAGAAAGAACATAAGTACCTCTATGTTCATTGCAGCCTTATTTGCAGTTGCTGAGATATAGACGCAGCCCGTGTCCATCAGTATATGAGTGGATAGACTGTCCCATAGTGTAGGACATTTACATAATGGAACATTGTGTGAGACATTTACACAATGGAATACTACTCAGCCATAAATGAAAAAAAGAAAATTTTATCATTTGTGACAGCATGGATGGACCTGGAGAACATTATGCTAAGTGAAATAAGCCAGTCAGAGAAAGACAAATACGATGTGATTTCACTCATGTGTGGAATCTAATGAACTAACAAGCAAAATAGAGACCGACTAGTAGACAGAGAGCAGGATGACAGCTAAGGGAGTGGAGGGCTTGAGCAAAAAGAAAAAGACTCGCGGACGTGGACAACAGTGTGGTGACTGTGAGGTGGGAGAGTTGCACAAGTGGACTAAATAGTAATGGAAAAAATACAATAAAAAAATTTTAAAGTCCCTAATGAAAGTTTTAGTCATTAGTTTATTTAAAGGCACATCCTTCTATACGTTCACCTTCTAACCACCACCTTTACCTCACCCATAACCCAGCTGGCAACACAGAGGTCAACACAGATGTTTAGTTAGGATAAGTCACGGCCACAAATGGACGGAGACCAAACAGCAGCAGCGTTGCTGCACGGAAGTGTATTTCTCCCTCACAGCGAAGGCCGGGCCGTCCGTGCAGGGATAGGCTGCTGTGCACCCCGTGGCCCAGTCTTCCTTCTCTTGCTCATCCACCTGACATGACCCCAACCTGAAATCAAAATGACAGGATAACACGCAATGGGGAAAAGGTGCGTGAGCACCATATCTTAAGGAACGCTCCCAGGAACTGCCACAGAATACTTCTGCTTCCATTCCCCTGTGAAATGCAGCCTTATTCTGTAACACTATGGGTGGCCCTCCCCAGCTGCAGGCTTTGCATCCGTGGATTCAACTGAGTGTGGATCAAGTATATGCGGAAAAAATACTCCAGCAAGTTGATCACCAAATAATGCGGTGTAACAACTATCTCCAGAAATTTACATTAGATAGATATTGTAGATATCTAGATTGTAGATATCTATAGATATTGCAGTAGATATTGTAAGTACTGTAGAGACAATTTAAAGCGTACAGGAGAATGTGCACAGGTAACATGCAAATGCTTTGCCACTGTATTTAAGGACTTGGCATCTGCAGAGTTTGGTATGGGCAGGGGTCCTGAAACCAATCCCTCTCGGACACGGAGGGATGTCTGTAAGGAGTAGTGAGCCTTACTCTGTAGCAGTTATGAAAAGAAGCGATTCAGAAGAGTCATCCCTTATATGTGAGCAGGTTTTTAAAAAAATATTATACAGCACTTAAAACTTGTTTTAAATCCTAATAAAGCAATGTAGGCTCTTTCTCAGCAAACATTCTACACCATACCGCACATCTGAATGGTGTTCTCTTAGCAATCCTTTGAAGTTTATTTTATTTCCTAGGATTGTATGAGCTCTCTTATTGGAGAGACTTCCTAATTACCTCTTTAGATTCAGCTGAAATGTGGAGGTCTTATTAATGCAGTAGCAGGGAGAAACAGATAGTGGCCGTAACTCTGGCTAATACATTTTACACTACAATGTAGCGATTGGATGGCCACTGATGGCTATGTAAGACTGGCACTCAAGGCTTCACCCGTAGTGGCCCAGCAACAGTATTTCTTTCCAGCTTTCGATCGGGAGCTATGCCTTTTCCTAACAGTATCAAGCACAGCACCTGACACCCAGTGAGGGCAGAATAAAAAAAGGATGTGTTGAATCGAAATTATTTGCTCACTCTCGCAACAAGGTTGAACACATAAAGGCATACACTTAATGCATCCATATGTTAACTTAAATTGATTAATCCATTCAACTAACACTTATTGAGCTCTTCTTCAGGGCTTGCATGGTGCTGATTGCTGGGGGAATTACAAAAATGATCCAGGTATGGGTTTTACTTTAAAGGAGTACATGATGTAGCAGGTAGGCAGGTATATGCACAATCAATACTGATAGTTTTGTTAGTGCTACACAACCCTGAGGAAGTGCAATGAAGATGTGTTATTTCTGTCTGATTGTGGGAAAAAAGCATCCCAGAGTATGTAGTAACTGAACTCAGCAGTGAAAGCTGAGTAGGGATCCAGCCAGGAGTCATCAAATATATGAGTAGCTCCTTTAAGGACACAGAGTCCCTGGTCTCTGTTCCCAGCCCTGGTTAAGCAAGAAAGCCTCTCTTCCTCAGGAGACCTCCTTCCTTGCCATGCCCGACTACTGACCAGTTATCCATTCGTATGCGTTGCAGCTCATTTTCTCACTGCCTAGGGTGGTTTGAGTTTTCATTTATACCAAAGAAACCCTGTGTTGCCCCCTAGGTATCATAATCATAATCCCTCGTAAACCAGTTACTCAGTATTCTCCATCATGCCAGTTTCCCCTTCTCTCTCTCTGTTTTGTTCAGTAACACATGCATGCCTACGTGAACGGGAACCATTTATACCCTTTGGCAAGACATTCACCTTGTGTTATTTTCTGAGGTGAAATTTGTTTTAGCTGTAGTAAGCACGCCCCTGGAAATGTGTCACTGCTGCCCTCCCCTCGCCACCCAGTATTTTCTGTTTTTCACCGCAAAATAGTTATGGGTTGCAGGCTTCGAGCAACATCTGAGTTTCCACCAGCTGTGTTTTGCATTGGCCTCATTTTGTATAATTAAGAAAAACAGGAAGCCAATCACTTAAGTAAAGCTGACCCTCTTCATTCTGCAGACCCAAGAAAGGACTGAGTCAGGGTTTTTTATAGTACGCTCTTCACAGAATTTATCCTGCCATCCACTTGAAAGTGGAGCAAGGTTAGCGGATCCGTGGCAGCCTGGCTGCCTTCCTCTCCACCACAGACAGCTGTGCTCCTCCAGAACCGCACAGCCTGGCTCAGCACGCTTCTGGGTACAATCAGTTATCAGTTCAGGTTGCCGCAGAGCAGAGGGTTTCCCCTGCTGGCTTTTACACCGCCTGCAACGTCGGCAAACAGGGGTCTGTTCGACCTAGTCCTTAAATCCTGTGTGCATCCAGCCTTTTTTAACCTCCATGTACATAGATACTTCGGCATGAGTTTATAAGGAAGCCCTAGGCTGCTATTCGGTTTTCCTAAAGATTAAAACCGTGTATCTGAGAAAGTGCTTCTGATGCTATTTGACTAGAGTTTCATTTTCTTGTACAGAAGTGGAAAAACATCACTCCACATAAAATTTCATCTAGGGACAGTGCTACCAGCTAAGGGACAGCAGTACTCAGCTAGATCAGGTATTTACCGAGAAGGTCATATTTGTCGTGAAGGTTGTAAAGACATTTCAAACGCAGCCCCTGCATTCAAGAAGTTCATAAGCTTGTCGGGACAGCTGACAAGTACAACTACATTTATTGCAACATGTTCCATGACCCGGGTCCTGTTCTCATAAGCACCTGTTTTGTGAGCAGACTCATCTCCTACCTACTTAAATCTGAGCTAGGACATCGATGTCTATGATGTGACCCTTTCCTGCTAACATTTCATGCGAGTAATAATCACTCATTCATTTAACAAATCTGATGAGCATTGAGCACCTACTATGCTACAGGCCTTGTGCTGTTTTCCTTGGGGTTGAGAATGTTCCTTCAGTGGCATTCGTAGTGTTCTAGGTGCCTTAGAGCTAGCTAATGCTTATTAGACACTTACCATGTTGTAGTAGCTTTATCCATCACAATGAGCTCTTAAGGAGGAAACCTTGTTCCCGTTTACAAATGAAAACTACCTCAGTGAACAATCCGCCCAGTGCTACACAGTGAGTAACTGGTAGACTTACACCCGAACACTAACAAACATGCTGATTCTTCATTCCATTGCTTTCAACTAGTGGGGGCATTTTCCGGGCATTCTGAGTGCATCGCTCTGACTGAGAGAGAACTATTTTATGTGCCAGAGGCCTCTATTGGAAACAGTATTAACACCAATGTACATGGGCGGCCAGCTGCTCATATGTTCTTTTAATTTCATCTAAGATGAAAACATTTTAGTTTTGTTTTGGAATTTGAGGATTAGAAGGAAGTTCTTTAGACATATACATCACAAATACATCAGGAAAGAGTAATACAGCAGGAAGAACTTCAAACATGGGTAAACACAGAAGTGGTTACAAGAGAGGTTGTAGAGGCCTTTAAAGTTAGAATAGCACTTCTTACGTCTCACAGAAGGTCATATGTGTAGATTATCTCTTGAGGCCATTTACACTTAACAAATCCGTCACATTGCACTGGGAGGTTAGCACTAAAGTGGGCTGAGGCTGCAAACACACCTAGGAAAAAAGAAACAATGGCTTCCTGGTTTCATATCTATGATCTGGGGAGCTGGACCAGGCTGCAGCAGCCAGGTACTCATGTCTAACTTTTTGAGAAAATTACTTACAGATTTCTTAAGAGGGGTCCTAGATAATATTTAATTCGAACCATTTGACAATTATGGAAACTCAAGACTCATAACCATGACTCAGCAAAGTTCTGCTAGAATTGCTTCTTATTAAAGAAAAATCTCTGTAAATATTAATTAAACTACATTGTATGCAGAATGAAATAGCAATGCAGGTACTACTTATGGTGATATTTAAAGCAAAAGCTATCTTAGGCTTACTCAAGCCCTCTTTCTTACTGTTTTCTCCCAGTCAGTCCTCTTTCCATTCACCAAACTGAAGAGCAGTGTGCATACTCTTGGGTGGGGCTCCTTCAGGGGGCGGAAGGCTTCCTCCATGGACACTTGCTGTGTCCCCAGGGACTCTGCAAGGCCAGTCCCCTAAGGCTGACTCTGATCCAGATCACGGCAGCTCAGTGCTAACAGGAATTAAGCCAGCCTCTTGCCCACTATTCTAAGCATTTTTCTTCAATAACAGGCTTGAGGGGGCAACTCATTCCGGTAAACATAGCCAAGCTTTTATGAAATCTCTCAAAATATTGTAGTGAAGGAGCACAGCCATCTCCTATTGTCACAACATCAGTCAGAGTCCCTTAAATAGTTCTCAACTGGATGAAATAGCTGTGCTTTCCGGAGTTGCATTTGCTGCAATCCGATTCTTTTCTCTTCCTTTAAAGCAAACACAACAGAAAGTGAGTGAGAGCTGATGTTATATCTTCTCAAATCTGTTCTCCTTTCTTTTGAAGAAAGTGATTTACAATCACTATGTTAATATTATCAGAACACCTGCAGTGTTTCCCACAATTAAACGTGACACATCAGTGCATCTGCACAGGACCACAGAGCACCGCTGTTCTAGCCTCATTCCCTAAGAAGCTTTAGCTGGGAACCCAGAGAAGGAAAAGTACCTTTGCCACAGTCACACGTCTACTGAGAGGCAGAGCCAGGCCCAAGGCCAAGAGTCACTGTAGCCATTCTGGCGTGCATGGACCGGCTTTACTTAAACTTTCCGGAACTGAGCACCAGCTACGCAGGAGTGACAAAAACAAAACTCATTTTAAGTGCTGCAACCTGAAACAGAAATAGCACCGGAACCCCATCTGTCAGCTCTGCCACCGTGACCCTTCCAGGGAGCTCCCTGTGCTGCTGCTCACAGCAGAAATGCCAGGCTCTGGAGGAAAACGTGACTTCTTCCAGCTCGGGGGATTGTTGACGAAAGGTCATCCAGCCTTTACTTCTCACTAATTATGTTAGAAGAAGGCCTCCATAAAGGTCAGGCTTTTGAAAAAAACCAACATTTGTGTTAAACATAATAAAAAACAAATGACAATTGTAGGATGCGTAGTGTTCCTTGCACATATGAACATGTTATGGGGGTGCGTTCATTCATTTGTTCATTAGTTCACTCACCAGGATGTTTTGAGGTGGCAGAAAAACGCAGGTGTCAATGGATTCTTCCTTCCTTCACTCACTCAACATATATTTATTTAGAGATTGCGATATTCTAGTCACTGTGCCAGGTACAAGGAATATGGCCTGATAGTGAATGGATTTGTATGGAAATGCTACGCAAGGTAAACTTATTTAAATGGAATGGAATTGTGGTTTTAAAAAGGTGTATTTTTTTCTTCTAAAAAATAAATTAAATTTTAAAGTTTTTTCTTTGTTGTTGCATCCTTAATCTAATATGTACAAGGTAAATCAACCAAGCGAATCACTTGGAGGAATATCAAGAAATAAAAGACTAAATTACTGTTAGAATTACTTTAGTTGTGAGGCAGAACACATACATCTCTTAGATTCTAACTTAAATAAATGATGCGCGCAATTCCAAAATACCACGGTATAATTTTCAAGCGAACCGCTATAAGCACCGAGAGATGGAAGGCGGAGGGAAAGTGCATTTTCAGTGAGGCACACCTGGAAGGCTTCATGTAGGTGCTGGAATTTGAGTCAAGTTGGACTCTACCTCTAAAACAAGTGAGTTGTCCAATGCAAAGAAGAAAGCAGGTAGCAACAATTTTTCTATCTTTTTTCTGTTACATTAAATAGTGTTTTAGAGCCTGGTGTTAGGTAGAGACGTAGGCAGTCTCAGCAGGAGTGGCCACAGGTTCGGGGTCAGGAGACCTAGCTGGTCATCATTCAGACTGTGGGAGCCGTCCGCCTTGAGCAGGTCCTCCTGTGGGCAGGGAACCCAACCGAAGGAAGTCTGAGTCCTCTCTCGCTCCAGGGTCACAGATTTTACTAGACATTGATTGATATTGTAAAAGTGTAACATTTTCAAAGCGCGTTTTGTTGCATTATGATTAGCAAAAGTCAAGACTGCAAAACAAGTGCCAGGCCAAAATATCTAAGTGGATTCTGTTGGTTGAAACCTAGTTGCTGTTTGACATTTACAGTGTTCATCACCACTCAGGGAGCAAAAACAATGTCTATTTAAAATCTTCAAATTGACATGTATCGTGTACCAGGTACACAGTCTACTCTTGATACTTATTAATCAACAAGTTACTTTTCAAATATTTTTGCAGCAATTCAAATGAAATGTTGTCTGTATTTTCTCCTACGTGTTGCAGCCTTGCTATAGACGATGAGAACAAGTTTTATTTCACTCAACAGTGGCTCAATAAATATTTATTGAGTACCTCTAAATGTCAAGTACTGAGCTTGCAAGATGCAGGGACTATAAAAATAAATAAAACTGTTGAATGTTAGTCTCCTTCCTCAAGAATATCATAGTCCTGTGCGGAAGTCAGACATGTAAATAGATCAATTGCATTTTAATGTATCAGAGTTTAAACCAAGATCATTGGAAAGCACAGAAGAGAGAACATTGGCTTCCTGGATGGAAGGCTTCTTAGACAAGATAACATTTAAACTGAGTCTTAAGGAGGGATGGCGAAGTGGCAGCCCTCAGGCAATAACCAGCATATGGATGAGAGATGTTTGGTAGCGACTGGCATCTTGAAATCCGTAGGATAAGAGTCTCCTCAGTGAGAGAAGTTTATTTGATTCTTACAAAGTATTTGTAAAGATAAGAAATAATGCCAAGCACACAGCATAGTGCCTGACATAGAATAGGTGATCAGTTAAGGGTAGCTGTCATTGGTGTTATCATCCATAACAATCGACATACATGTATTGCTGCTGACCAGTACGTACTCCAAATGTCCAGTGAGCTTGCTCTTCGTAGCTTGTATTATGGCTACAATTGAGTAGTGATGTGTGCATTTAGTGTTTGCCTTTCTTTCCGGACTGTAAACTCCATGAGGGTGGGCAGTAAAATTGTTTTGTACATTATTGTATCTTAATATTTAGAAAAGCACCCAGCTAATTAGAGATGCCTAGTAAATAATTGTTGAAAGAGTACATGATATAGATAATTATAATAAAATAATGACAGGGAGACACTAGTAAGGAATAGTCCATCATCAGGAAAATGCAATGTCAAGTCATATGAAAAAGTGTGAGCGCTCTAGCTCCAGAACATCAGTTGATTGATCTTCCGTCATAGCCAAGGAAGGTGCCCAGGCCTCTTGGTGTGGTAGGTACTCCATCTGTGACTCAGGTTCAGCATGCTCCTCATCTCATTCTCTCAACCTTCCATACTCTATCTGTTAGCTTCAAAGAGAGTAGTCCATGGATGGCCAGAGAAAATAATTTTGTGATTTTTCTGCTGCTTTTGACACAAAAATGTAGGTATCATTCATTTTATTATACTTTCCCACAGACCTTAAAATTTTATAAGAGGACCCTTCTTCTCCTTCAGCCAATCTGCCGCGTCTCATGTAAAGTTTATTAGAGGAGCCCACTCAGATCCCATGAGACTTCATTACCTTCCAAAGCCACGATGAAGAATGATTCTGAATAAAATTAAGTTCTACTTCTTCCAATTAACAGCAGATGATGGAAGCGCCTGCCGGTTCTGTCGCCTTCAGCTGGGTGTTTTTCTTTTGGTTGGTCATTTGTAAAATGGGAGCCCTCCTAATGGGGACCTAGTTATTCACTTGAATTAATGAGTTTCAGTTGAATTAATAGTGCCTCGCACACTAGGGGTATTCAATACTAGTCAACAGCAATGTATATGCTGACTTCATGTGTTCCGTTTGAGAGGGTTGGCTAAAATCAATACACGGTGGCTTTCCTATTAGATTTGACTTAAAGATCAAGTTCCCAGATTCGGGGCCTGGACACACAGTCCTACAGCGACTATTCTCTGAAAGTATCTGAAAGGATTCTGTTAAAATTCGTGGGATGAACTTCTTTCTATATGTGCCCAACAAGTACACAAAATTCTCCGGTATAACAATACAAATCTTTTGAGGTTTAGATTCTTCCTCCTAGAAGAATGTCTGGCACAGAGGAGGCCTTTATCAAAATAATATCTATTGTAAAAAGCAATAGAAGGAACGTGTCACAAGCACTATGTCGGGGCCTAGCCCATTTCCTTGCACTACTCATTAACTGTTAATATAATTATTTTAAATTAAAATGGAATAAAGATTCTAGAATAATTTAACATAGAAAAATCTCCTAGGTCTAAACCCAAGAAGACAAAAAGCAAAAAATCACTGATCAGGAAAGGAACTATGTTCACCTGAGTAAAGAGGTGAAGTTAGCAAATTCAGATCAGAGCGTAACATATGGTACCTAACGCCTTATGGCACATATTTGCATGTTGAAGCTTTTAATTAGAAGTAGTTACAATTCCGCTGAGATCCCCATAGCCCTGGACTAAGAGCCTTAAGAAATCAATCTTAGGTGTTTGTTAAATTATAGCCTTTGTGCAAAATCAATATCTTTGCTGAGAAAAATATTTGACATGTCCCCTGAATTATGGAGACTCCTCAGACCAACAGCTAAACCCAATGATTTATTTAATCACATTCATTAAGTGAACTACTTTATTATATTAGTATATTATGCTGATTTGCATATGTATACGTGGCTTGGCTCTCTAATTGTTTCCTGAGTTATGCCACCTTTCCAGCTGTCCTTGGGTTACCTCCTCATGGCCAGAAGCAGGACTTCCCACCTCGTGGTGGCAATTCAATGTCTGTTTCCTTTTAAGTGATTTTTCTTATAATAACAAGAGCAGTAATATCAGATAAAAATTCTAATAATATAAGCACTGTTAAGTACTATATATACTGATGGAAAATATAAATTACTTAAAATTCAAATATTCACCTTCATATAATATCCATTCATTCATTCATTCAGCAAACTAGTCAACATTCATCGAGACCTGCCTGCTGGCCAGGCATAGTGCAAAGCCCTAGAACAGGGTTAGGGAAAGTGTATGAGAGGGAGACACAACTGTGGAAGGACAGTCACAGAGATACGAAGCTGCTTGGAGAATAGCACCAATTGCCAAGGAACGTAGGCAGCCTCTGGAAGCTGGAAAGGAACCTCCAGTACAATCTCCAGTAGAAGTAGCAGGAGTGGACATCCTTTTACTGCCCTGATCTTTAGAGGTTGTGGTGAGAAGGTGGCCATCTACAAGCCAGAAAGAAAGCTCACAGCAGACACTGACCGAGCGGGCGCCCTGACTTGGCCTTCAGTCTCGGTTTCCAGAACTCTAAGAAAATAAATTACTGTTGTTTAAACTATTCAATCTATGGCATCCTGTATTATATACCAGTTTACCCTGGTCTTAGCAGCCCAAGCTGATGGGCACCTTCTCTCTGAGAAAAATATTATTTGAAGCTTTGGTAAAAGTTTCAATCTTTGTATAATAATCACAGCTTTTCTTTTTGCAGATCTTTTAGAGTGGATTTTGTCTTCTATTGTATTACATTCTTTTTGTGGTGTCCCTGAGATGCAGTTATGTCTCTGAATTATGTGACTCCCAAATAAAGTGAAAACTTTACCACATTTAATATATTTGTGAATACCATAAGGTGAAAATTAAATTTGCATAATTATATGTTCTTTCAGTTATTTTAAAATTTGTGTGTAGCCCTGTCCAGTGTGGCTCACGTGTTTGGAGTGTTGTCCTGGAGACAGAAAAGTCACAGGTTTTGTTCCTGGTCAGAACACATACCCAGGTTGAGGGTTTGGTCCCCTGTCGGGATGTGTAGGACAAGGCAGATGAGTGATGTCTCCCTCTCTCTCACTCGCTCTCTCTCTCTCTAAGCAGTGAAAAAAATATCCTTGGGTGATGATAAAAAATTAAATAAAAAAATAAAATTTGCACATATGATTATTGCAATTAATTTGCATTGCTCCCTCACCAGAATTTCAACAACACGTTTTTATTTTTTGCTTTTAAAATCTTATTTCAGTAATCTTTTAATAAATAAACTATTCCACACTGTAAAATTTTTTTAAAAAGGAAAAGTCTGTGATAGTTTCTTGTTGGTAAGTAACAAACATTTGGTGGAAGGAGAGACAAAAGGTAAAAATGTCCTAATAAAATACAGCAGCTCTCATGGTGGTATGTGAAATGATGTGGGGGCTTCGGGGAGTCACGGACAACTGCTAGAGGTGACCTTGCGATCCGCAGAAGGGTGGTATCACAACTAAGACTCAAATCTGAGTTTCCGTTGACTAGGTAGACAAGAAAGGGGGGAGTATTCAAAGTCAACAGCCCCTACCAGCTCATGGAGGTATAAACAGTGGGGCACACAGATCTGGGAGGACCTTGGTGTGAGAGCTGGACTGAGAAGCGAAGGAAAAACCGTGGGTGTGGGTGTGGGTGAGCATGTTTGGAGTGGGAAGGAAAGAAGAGGAAATGAAGCTAGAAATGCAGATTCAAGACACTTTGTAGAAGGGCTTGTACGTCAGGCAGAGGAGTTCAGAATGCATACTGTAACTGCACAGAGCCAGGTAAACATACTTACAGAGCAGCGACAGGTTCAGTTTTTGTTTTGTGTTTTGTTTTGTTTTTTAAGAAAAAAAGGAAAGAAAAAAGCCTTCTGATTACTCCTATATAAAAAGGGGAAATTGGTAAATATAGAGGTGTTGCAGTATGCAAAAAGCATGTGTATTATATCCATAAAGAATCTACTGGGGAATAAATTCTTGCTTTACAAACTTTCCAAGAACAACCAGCCACGTTCACTCAGACCTGAGTATTGAGCTTTAATTTTGATCATGATTAGCTTGCCACCTTGTGGCCAAAGGGAGACCTTGCACATAGAGGATGTTTAATCAGAAATAGTATCTGTTTATCTCAAGCATCTGAGATAAAGAAGAAGCTACAAGATGACACTTTAAGCAAACATTAATTATTACAGAAGCTGAAATTCTGATAATTATCTTTTTCTCTTTCACCTCTCACATATAATGTATAGTTAAACCCTGCTGACTCTATTTTCCAAGTATATCTACATCTATTTAGGTTGGAAGTGTTTTCCTTGATAAAGGCCAGGTTTTATCCAGAACATGGAACAGTCATAGCTCTTATAAGCTGGTAGGGTATAAATCGGTATATTCCTGAGGATAGATGCAACCACTTTAAAGCAATTTGGTTACCTAGTGAAGTGGAAGATGCTTACCTCCGTGATGCAGTCTTTTGACTGCTAGGCATGTGCCCTGATGAAATTCTCACATGTGTGCACCAGCAGACCAACACGAGAAAGTTACGGCAGCGCTGCTGTAGTTTTGTTGTTCCAGAAAGGAAGGCAATGAAAATAGCCCAGTGTTCTTTAGCGAGAAAATGGTACATTGTACCACACAACGATGCTCTTTACGAAGGTAAAATGAACTAGACAGTACACATCAATGTGAATGAATTTTGGAGAAAAAAAGCCATAGTATGAAACTGCTTATGCATAGATCCAAAACTGACAAAAACTACGCATTCTTAAGGATTACTACCAAAGAAACAAAGCCAGAATAAAATAAAATTTTTTAAAATTATTTTAAGGAGTTGGCTAACAGTATTGTGGAATTTGATGAGTCCTAAATCCTTAGGGCAGACCAGCAGCTCTCTGCTCTCAGGCGGGCGCTGGAGCAGCAGTCTGCAAGTGAGATTTCTTCCCAGAAACCCTCGTTTTGCTCCTAAGGCCTTTCAACTGATTGGACGAGGCCCACTCAGATTCTCAAGTGTGGTCTCTACTTAAAGTCGACCTGTGGTAGGTGTTAACCACAGTTATGAAGTTCCTTCACGGCAACACCCAGATTAAATAACTAGGTACCATAGTTGGGCCAAGTTGACACACAGAAGTAACCATCACAGATGCATATCTGTGTAGAAGGACCATTGAGAGAAGCAGGACACTGTGAACACATAACAGTTACCTCTGGGGAAGGGAGATAAACATGGCTAACGATGGGTACCCAGGAGTTTCTGCTCTGTTTACAATGCTATTCAGCTTCTTATGCTGCATGACAGTTACAAGGGAGTTTATGTTATTCTGTATATCTTGTATGGTTGGTCTGAGTTATTGTGTATGCATGCAAGACTTCATAATGAATTTTAAATATAACTTTATACAAATATGAGATAATTATCTTCTAAGAATTTAAGGGTCCTCCTGTGTAAACTGAGGAATTTGGGCTCTTCTGTCTGCCCTCTGGGCTTTAACCACTTAGGGCTGCAGACCAGCCAGGGCGCAGGAGCCGGCTTTTAAAAACATAAATCATGTCACAACTCTTTCCTGTCGCAATCCTTTGTTGTATTCCCATTTTTCTCAGCATGAGGACCCCAATCCTTCCCAAGACCTACAAGGCCCTGTGGGGTCTGGCCCCCGGTTACCTTTGCTGCCTCATGTTACACTTTACTCAATCTTCAGGCCTCCCACCCCCAAGTTCTTTCCCAGCCTCGAGTCTCTCATAGTTGTTTTTCCTTTCATTTGGGATGTGGTCTGCCCAACTCTTCACATGGAAATTCCCTTGTTCTTCAGGATGCAGCTTTTTCATCATTTTAGAAAGTGTCCCCTGACCTCTATTGAATAAGCTTTCTCCTTTGTGCTGTCTTGGAGTACTTCCACATTGCCTTGACAATCCGGGATTATTTCATTTATTTGTGTTTTGTCGGCCATCTCTACCAGAAGGGATGCTCCCTAAGACAAAGAATATTGTGTCTTTCTCATCACTGAATTCCAGCAGCTAGTGCATGTAGTCAACCTACAGATTATTCTCTGCTCAGGGCTGAACAAGTCCTACCTAAATTAAGGAGGAGGTAACTATTTTTAGGCTAAAGAGTGACATATTTGAGAAGCTTCACTATGATTGTTAATATTTCATATCCAGAAAAAAAATCTTTACTGAATAGATACAAGAAAGAAGAAGAAAATCAAACACACACAAGTAGAAAAGCAATCGTGAGCTGAATGCACTGAGCAGGTCCCAACGTAGGTCAGAAGCTGCTCATAGCTTTTAGAGCTAAGTTTGTTATGATGAATGGGGAATGTGCATTAGATGACCTCTATTAGCCTGGCCAAGTCGATAAGTAAATGAAAGTCCAAGCTGTACAACGGTCTAATCATGCAGACCTTGTTCTTGTAGATGGTAAATGGATCACTTACATGTCATATTTCAAATTGGCTGTTTATCCCAAACAATTCATTCTTCAAAATTCCCTGAAACATTAGTCCCACGCTGCAAATTTTAAGGAGAGGGTAACCACAGGCTCATTTATATTGTAGTACATAAATGGTGAGATCCTTTTGCTAATATTTAGATGGCCCTGAATAAATTTAATTTCAATCTAACACAACTTTTTAAGGCTCTGTTTGAAACTCTCCACAGAACATGTGGAAGACCTGCTTTCAAGCATTTTAATATCTTAAGAGAAATTGTGCTCCATTATCACCCCTCCCGGACTTTGAGCCTGCTGTTCCTTTCCTAGTACCCTTGCTGTCTTTTTGCCTAATGCCTTTCCATTCTTTAAGAGAAATCAAAGGCGTCTTATTCTCCAGGAAGCTGTCCCCTTATACTCCCAAAGCTGGGCTAAGTGTTCATGGGAACCCGTGTGCAGTATACTTTAATATGGCATTTCATCAATTTTAAGGCACACATTTTAAATATTTATTATCTCTGAAGTCAGGATGCTTCTTATCAATGACATCTTAGCTTGATTAGTTTCAGCTACTGCACAGGGAGCTCAGTGAGGGCTGCGATTGTGTTTTGTCCCTAATTAAGTGTCTGTTACAGAGCCTCGGTAACTGCGTTCATGGAAGGAGGGGTGGAGGGAAACAACCACAAACTCCCTGATGGACATTTCACAGAGTGAAGACAAAGAGAGATCACATCAACTTGGAAAAGATTAGGGGAGACTGTGGAAATGGTGACCTTTGAACAGAACCTCAAAAAAAGAGCAAGATATTCTCCACCTATGATTCAAAGAACATCATCCAAGGCAGAAGGAAGACAAGAAGACAAGAATGTGGAAAAGATGCGGAAGATTTTTTTTTTTTTTTAAATCACTTAGCTAGTTTGAAAGGAATGTAGGAACGGTCGTGTGCTGCTTAAAGATGAATTTAAGTTGTGAGAAATGCACCCGCATGCGATGTCGACCTTGTGTGAACATAATAGAGTGCACTTACACAAGCCTAGACGGTGTGGCCTACTACCGTGGCTGCGTGTGCTACGCTTTTATAAGACTGCAGCACCTCCACGAATACCTGAGTAATGGGGGTGTAAGCCCTGACAGTTGGCTTTTCTTTTTACAGTGAAGGTGCCTGACATCAGGCTAGATGGCTGTCACTCCAAAGACAACTGTCTCAAATGAACGCGCTGCCAGCCACTAGATAAAGAGCCAGGCCACCTCTCCCACTGAGCCTCCTCGGTTTTAGAGATCTTGGTTGACTTCAGTAACTGCCCATTTGGGCTACTTGTTTTTTTCTCTCCCCTGTTAAATTCCCATTCTTAGGTTTTAAGTTCGCCAATAAAGAGTGAGCCCCAGAAACCCTAGGCACCAGCCTTGACCCCTGTAGCAGCAGAACCGAAGAGCTGTGCTGGTGCTCCTTCTCCCTTTCCTTGACCTCACTGAAAAGTATCTTGCCATCTTAAAAAACCGCAAGGAGCAGTCCAGTTGTAACACTGGTTTAGAAAAGAGACAGGTCTGTGGGTAGCTTACCAGGGCCCAGGTGAATGCCCCCAGGCATTTCTAGCTGATAATGCTGCTATCAATAGGTGATAATTAATGCATTGAGCTACCACCTTATCACACAGCTCAAGGTCAGGAGGCCACAGGAACTTTTCAGCTCCGATCTAGTTTTGTCAGGATTCCTACAGGTCAGGGGCCCAAAGTCATGTTTGTTCTGCCCAGTGTTGCTCAAGCCAACATAACAAAACTGTTCGGTAAAGCAGATCCAAAACCTTATTCTTTGGCCAAGGAATGGAGAAGACTAGCTTGTAGTTCACAGATCCCTTCCTCTGATTCTGGGGTCTTAAGATGGTCTTCAAGGGTTTCACAGGGAGGTAGGCAGGCTCGGGGCAGAGATTTCTGAGAAAAGGGTGGAGAGTTCTTGGATTTCTAAGGGAAGCATGCATAGTTCCTAAACATACTTGGGGCGTGCCTACCCATACATCCCGCGTCTCATTTCAAAGTTAAATCCCCAGCCCTCGGCATTACTTTTAGTATACTAATGAGAAACGAGTTTATCAAAAGGTCCCTAGGAAGGGGTTTCATTCACCATCTTGGGTCTTTCCAGCACAAATCAGTTTCTTAATTGTGGTCCCTGGGTTCCTTGCCCAGTTCCTGGCAGCAGGCTTAGCTACCCTTCTGGAATTTCTATCTTCTCTTGCCCAGTTCAACCTGCATGTGTCAGAGGATATTTGAGCAGAATACAAGAAAGTGCATGGAAGATCAAAGATTAATACTGTGGTACCACGACCTTGGGACCACCGTCATGCATACACTTCATTCTTGACCCAAAAGTCCTCACGCTGCACCTGACTATAAACAGGTGAAGAAGCACAGCAAGAAATAGGACTTTAGAGAGAGATGGGGAGAGGATGAATTCCACACCAAGGTGTCCACGTTTTGTTCCGGAGCAGTTGTGAACTACTGAAGGGCCTTAAAGGGGTGAGTGACATGGCCAAAGTTGTGCTTAAAAATGTATCTGGAGGTGATTGTTGAATAAATCATTTGGTGGAGAAAATGCAGACAAGACACCTAGTTAGTAGGTTAGTATTAGTCATTTAACAAACAGTTACTTAACACCCATTGAATACCTGGCACACATACCACAACAATAAATAAGACTTAACCTTTGCATTAAAAAAAATCTTACAGTCTATAAAGGTACACAATCAATAAGCATAAATTATAAAATGAAAATGTCCTATGTATGCACAGGTTTCTGTGAGTCCTGACCGCAGTCTGGGGTTGGGGCACAGATAACAGGGACCTGCAGTGAAGGAGGCTCCTGGGAGGAGGAGGTATCTTCTTAGCTGAGCCTTGAAGGGGAAGAAATGGTGAAAGGCACCAGGAAGATACAAGTGCAAAGACTCAGAAGTGATATAACACTCTTACTCTGAACTGCAAATAATTTAGAACAGTGGAACAAGTGGAACAATAGGTTGTGGAGGATGGTGGGAAAAGATGGAGAAGTAGGGAAAGGCCTGGGGTTGGAAAGGAAAGGAGGAGGCAAGGGCAATATTCCAGAAAGAGGAACGAGGGCCTCATGGAGCAACAGAGATGAAAGGAGAAGGAGGAGAAGAAGAAGAGGAGTCCCTCATGAAGTAGAATTCTTTTCACTAAAATAGACTCATTCACCTGACACAAGGAACTAAATCCCCCCTACGTGCCAGAGGCCTACTGAGATGGCTACAACGACAGCAGCACTGCCTTATCGAAGAACTTTTAGTCTAATGCAAAGTTGTTTTTGCCTTGACTCTGGTATTTTGTGTTGTGTTCTGCCAGCTGAGTTGAGTGGACCTTTCTCTGGAAGTGATGAAAGACCCTGAAGGGCCATCTTCATCTGTATAGTTTTGTATTTGGGTGCAAGGAAATGGCAGTGTTATAAACTAGGTTATTTCTGTTTATGCTCTCTTTCAACTGTATTCCATGGCCCAGCAAGGATGAAGGGAAGCTTGCAGATCTTGACTTTTAAACCAAATGACCAATGTTTCTACCGTACTCACGAGAAATATCTGAGTCAGAGAATCAGAAATGCCTGAGAGACAGCAAATGCAGGAGTAAAGGTAGGGGTTGTGAGGATGGTGAGGCATGAATTCGCTTCCCAGTAATTGTGTGGACAACTTACTTAATCTCTCTCTGCCTTTAGTTCCTCATCTGCAAAATGAGGAGAAAATAGTCACTACTTTACAAGTTTGTTGCAAGGGTTAAATAAACCAGGGGTTGTAAAGCATCAGTAAACACGCATGACGTATCATAGGCGTTCTTCTGAAAGGTGACACTGTCAGTCCTCGGAAGGGCACCAGGACAAGAAAATGAAGAAAACTTTCTAAGCTTTCTCGATTTGTGGCAGATGGCCAAACGATGTAATAAGCACAAAATAGTGCTTATAGTGCCCTATAATTGAGCATTCAACTGCGTAGTCAAATACCTATTAAGTATAATAAGGCTTTCCCAAATGAAGTGTGTCTTATTTGGAGATTAAACCACCTAACTAAACATGAATTGTGAAGCAGCTTTATTTGAGGAAAGATTAATATTTTTTATGACAGTATCTGCTTGCCAAATAATCCTTTTTGATTGGAACCCACTGGCAATGAGCCACAGTCAAGACCACACCTTCTGTTTTGACCCTTCACTATGTTCCACTGTCACTGAAGCCAGCTCATCATGAGGGGCTCTGGGACAAAGGCAACTGGACAAGGACAGCAGGATGGATCCAGCCCACTGGGACCACTCCAAGAGACAGTTTGGAGTGGCTGCCCACTTGGACCACCTGATGTCTTTCACTGGAAGGGGCAGCTGTTCATGCTGACTGCTGGATGAGGGGAGCATGTTGAGAAATAAAGAGAATTCAGGCAAAGAGTTATATTGCCCTAATGCAACTAGAATTCAAGCTCTAAGAGGTGACACGTCCTTATCTTTTTCTAAATGACTGCACTCTTAGCACTGAAAACGTAGTGACATAATGTGCTCGGTAGATATTTTGCTGAATGAGTAGAAGATGTGTCTCGTTAGAAAGGGATTGTACTCTCTGGTGTCACAGAGGAGGCACATGCCGACAGGCTGCCCGGGGAAAACTTGGAACAGGCATGCAACCAGCCAGTAAGACTTCAGGAGATGTTCTAGGTCCAGGTGGCAAGTCCTGAGAAGGTGGTTTAGTACTGAGAAGTCAAATGTGGACAGGGGGATTAGGCAGGTGCCAATTCCAACAACAGGTGCTGAGGCCCAGCAGCTTAGGATTGGCGTGAGTAAGCAATGGTGGCAGACTCAGCACTTGTGTCTGAGACTGTTCTGTCTCTGCCTGCTGGACAGCAATGACAATCATAGGCACATGAGGCCCAGAGCCTTGGCTCCGATGGAAGCATCGAGTGAAGATGATATGATGAGCTCATACACAGAAAAGAAACTGGATCTCAGAGTCTTGGAGGCAAGGCATTCACAACTCTCTCTCCTTCAGAGGGTTTGTACTGATCTCTACTAATGCCATGATGCCTGTGATAGCAGGGAGGAAGCCAGCTCCCGATAGTAAAAGTAGAGCTAAGTTGAGTATGTGCCTGCCTGTGTGTGGGGGTTTTGACCCCTCTGATAATACTTGGAAAGATGAGCATATGACACTGACAGAAATAGGAAGAAGCTTAGATTTCTTAAGCACCAAGCAGGAGTCAGACCCTCTGCCAAGACATTTATGCATGCTATCTAATCAATTTCCCATAGAAACACTATTATAAGTATCAATAGCCCAATTTTACAAATGAGAAATCTGAGTTTCTGAGAGCTTTTGTAGTTGCCTGAAGTCATATTACTGATTAGTGGCAGGAACAGAACTGAAATTCAGGAAACTGAAGTACAGGGAATCTGCGTCACTTGACTAAGCATTCAGCTAAAATAAACATTACATCCCTTCTGGGTACCAGGCACCCTGGGCCGAACATGCCTGTAGCCTTCAGCACCGAATGGCTCTCACCGACAGAAGCACAGCAGCTGCATGGCTGGTGGATGGAGTCAAACAGTGACTGCCCCACTCAGACAGTATTTGGAGTTGTGCTTGAAACAGACAAACTGATTGTCAAATATGTTCCCAGATCATTGCTTTGGTTTCTTGATAAAGCAATTTGACTTCAAGCTCTCTTCCTCCCCAGTGAATGCCTTCCCAGCTACCCCCCCACCTTCATTTGTCAGCGGGTGATTGCCCTTGCACCCTAAAGCCAGCTCCCCAAGTGAACTTGTATAAACCTTTTCCGTGGCTGGAGAACTTTCCCTTACATCATAGCTCACAGCCCACTAGATCCTCTTTATTACGACAACAACAACAAAAAATACTTGATTGTGTCTAAAATATGCTGATGTGTTAATTATTTTTATTCTCCAAATAATAGATGTTGCTAAAAAAATGAAATTAATAATCACCCAGAGACAAGCAATATCGACACAGTGTGCGTTCTTCCAGACACCTCCCCTGCCTCACATTTACTTCGATGTACTTACTGTGCTCATCAGTGTAGCTGCTCTTGCCTGTGTGTCCAGCGGTTGGCCTGGGGTTGAGAAAGTCTTGAGTAGACTGCATGGGGAAGCCCATTTATGTGCTCTGCTTCCCTTGTCACTCTGATGCAGGCCTGGCAGCGTAGGGGAAAGGAGGGTACTCACTCAGTTACTTTCCTGAATGTCACAAGTTTTCCTCCTCCCAAGTCCTTGCTCCAAAAGGCAACTTGTATCGTTTCCCCAAAATAACCCACCTTATTACCTCTACTGCACAACGGGCCAGTTTTTCATTTGATCACAAGGTGCTGCTCAGTGACCAGAGTTCCTATGGAACCCAGATGGGGTTCTTCAACACCTGCTGCTTCCAGGATGTGCCCCATATGGTGGAGTATACAGGAGTTCAAGGAACTTCTCCACTAAGGGTGGTTCAGTTCAGGAACATTTATTGAGCAGCTACTGGATCCCAGGCAGAATGTTTGCTGCTGGTAGTGTGATAATGAATCAAGAAGTCTTTATGTTCCCGGGAGAAAAGCAGATACATACATGCTTTAGAAAAAGGAGGGATGCTCAGGAGTTATCACTCATGTGAGCACAGAAAAAGGACACTTAGCCAGACCTGGCTATCCAGGGGAAGCTCCTGGGAAGAAATCAACACAGGAGTTAAGTTTTAGGGGAGGTTAGCAATAACCAGGGGAAAGATAGATAGCTGGGGAGGTCATGTGTTAAGGTCGAGAAGACGTCAAGAACGAAGGGTAGTGAGGGCATGTGTCCTTCTTGTTCAGTGTGTGTTCCTAGCACTTTTAGTGGCTGACATACGGTAGATGCTCAACAAATTTATTTATTTTGTTTTTTAACAGTACCGTTGACTATAGTCACCATGATGTACATTATATCCCCGTGACTGATTTATTTTTAGCTGGAATAACCTCTTGTTGAGTGAAAGAACTGGGAGGAGAGAGGAGTCTCAGGACCTAGAATGGTCAGAGCAGGCCGTGCTGGTGGAGATGGCTTGAGAGAGCCCGGAAAGTCTGTGGGCATTGCAGGCGGATGGACGAAGGCTGCAGAGTGTTTTGTGAAATCAGGAGAGCTGTGAGATTGGAGCCCCGCTGTGCAGCATAGGGTAGTGGGAACGTTGTATGCTTTGAAGGCATTGAAAGCAACAGAAAAAAAAGGCTACATTTTCCCCTTATTTTTCATATTTCCAAAGTCTTATAAACAAGTAAAAAAACCTAATGTTGCAATAAGCTTATCACAGCTGACGTTAAGTGACCATGTACTTGTCCCAGAGACACTGCTAACTGCCTTCCGTGCGTTTCCTCACTTGGCCTTCTCAAAGATTCTTTGCAGGAAGTGAGAGTCTTGTTTCACAGATGAGAGTATCACGTTTCACAGAACTTGATGACTTGCCCAAGGTCATGTAGTACCTGGTAGACCTGTGCGGTGACCCAGGCAGTCTCTCCAGAATATGCACTATTACCACCATGCTGTAACCGAGGTTTTGGAAAGTTATTCTAGTACGATGGTCCCAGGAGGGAAAGACAATAGATAAACTTAGAGGCTGCAAATGACCAGTCCCATCGCTTGCATTCCACTGACAGCATGAACAGTCTGGAGAGTCCACTCTGAGGGACTACTTTTTTGATCACAGGCCTACAAGGTACAAAGGACTTGATAGTTCCAGAAAGGAGAGCATTAACTTTGGTAAAGCAACTACCATGTGCCAGAAGTACAGTCACATCCAGGTTCCCATTTATGTGAGGAAGTTTCTGTACTTACCAGTTTACTGCTTTGGTCAACTGAAGCTCAGAGATATCCAGCAACTGGACAGACGTCCCCCAGCTAGCAAGTGGCATGAGCAAGATATGAGCACATGGATTCCTGCTCACTGCACTACACGGAGCTGCCTCTTGGAGTCAGCTGTCTCTGTTGGTTTGAAACACAGCTTTGCCATTTGTTTAACTTTGGAGACTCCCATCTTCGGTTCTTTCATTTGGAAATCAGAATAACAATACCGTCTGTTTCCAGTTTTTTAATTCCTTGAGACAGTATTTCTGAAAAGGCTTTGTGAATCGTAAATAGCACCCTCAATGTGTGGCATCTTATACAAATTCATTTTAGGATTCCACACCTATGATTTTCCTAGATCAGAGGTCTGTGATTCCATTCAGGCTTGACCAGAGAGCTTAGGGCCTTCTAATCACACAGTCACTTCTTCTGTGTGATCCCAGCCTCCGCTCGGTCCTGGGCACAGCTCAGAGCTTCAGGAAAGTGTTTCCTACCACACGCCACTTCCAGCATCTCCAGTTAACAGATGTAGGGCAGCACGGAGCTAGAGTAAGTTCCCTCATAATGATTCAAACCCCCCAGTTCTTTAAAAAGAATCTCAAGATCCATTAAATATTCATGAACTTGTCCTTCTTGGCAGCTCCTCCGTTGTAGGTAATTACAGAGGGTTTAAAATATCGGACTGTTACTTGGAAGTACACACAGCGCTGTCAGCTGCAAGCAGACAGCTGATTTGTAATTTAATTAACATCCTGGCTTGTTCTGTTTTTCGTGGCAAAATGCAGGAAAGTATTTCCTTTCATTTGCGAGTTTTGTTTCAAAAAATTCAAATGGAACACCTGGGAGAGCTTTTTCTGTTACATCCTGATCCAATCCTCAAAAAATTCCCTTTCCAGTGTCCTTTGGGCCAGCTGTATAGCTGATTGGTGGGTCCGTTTTTCTGAAAGCTAACGCCATTTGGGGAGATCTGTGTAACATCAGCAATCAGTGAGTTTTGACCCACTTTTGTTAACTCTTCAAGTAGCCCTGGGTTTTAAGGAGAGATTTGGGTCCAGGACTTCACTCAGCGAACACTGAGAGCCTGCAATGTTGCAGGCACCAGAGGGCAGCAGTGAGCCATGCAGGGAGGGTGCCTGATCCTGCGGAGGGTTCGGTCAAATAGGGCGGGCAAACATTAAGCGAGCGATCACAGAAATAAATGTAGAATTAAAATGCGATGAGGTTTATGAAAAATAAGTACAGGGTAGTTTAAAATCCTGTGGAGCCGGGAGTGGTAGGGTAGGGGGAGGAGAACCCCCTAATCTGGGAGCCAGGAAGTGTCTGTGAGGAAGGAGGGAAAATAATGTGTGGTCTGTCTTGTCTTCCATCCTTCCATCTTCCCTTCTCCCTCCCATTCCCCCTCCTGCAGGTGTGCAACATACGTGTAACTACCCTAGAATAATGAGTCAGGATGGTGGCCAGAGAGGATGAAAGGGAAAACAGAACCCTGCTCCAGCCAAAATGTCATTCAGAGAGTTTCTTCCAAATCAAAGAAATGAACATAAACACTGATCTGATCACTGCATTAACCATTCTTTACCGTCCCTTTTTTCTCTCTTTCACACACATTTCCCTTCCAGGGAGGGAGACTGAGTTGCAGGGAGGCCTCAGTAGGTGTGGTGAGCAGGATGGGTCACGGGCCACAGGTCACAGATGGGCTGAGACATCCTGGGAAGAGGGAGGAGCTGGTTACACACTGCACAAGCCTCCAGTGAATAACACCCCTGAAAAGAAATATCAAGGGGCTTACTATTTTCTTCAAAATCGGAGGGCAGCGGGCAGGGCCTGGGTGAGATTGCCCTGCCGTGGAAGTGGGACCTAACTCGAGTCTTAAGGGGAAGGGCAAAACGTCCGTTTTCATGTACTGCATTTTCCGGAGGCGGGTTTCTCCCCTCTTAAAGCTTTCTCTGTTTGCTGAGCTGCGTTCACTTCTTCCTTAGGCCTTGTTACTCTTTGCAAGTCTATTATTTATTTAACTTTCTTACTGACTCTGTGCTGCTCCTAAAATATGTGTTTCTTTTAGGCCCAAACACTTTTTTAAATCTAAGAGACTTCCTTCCAGCGTCAGCACGCAGTCAGCTGTGACTCAGGGCCACTGGTGGTGTCCTGGCATACCACGGCGGGAGACAGAGGTGGACAGAGGCTACAGAGGGGAGGGACGGCTCAGCTCAGCACAGAGAAGGCTCTGTGTCCACATCATTAACAGAAACAGTGGAACGGAGAGGTTTTGAGCATTTCCCAAATGTTTGGCTCGGTGTAAGAAACTGTAATCATTCCTTAATTTTGTGCCTGCTTCCTAGTGTTGTTTTAAGTCTTAAATGGAGTCCTTTCTATAACCCTCTAAGGAAAGTGCTCACGGACTGTTAGGTATTCTATTATTACTTACCTTTCAAGCGCATACAAATGTGGGCTGGGTTGATTCGTTTCTCCCTTTGGAGCAGTGGCAACCCCTGCTGCCAGGGGGAAGCAGAGCACTTGTTGTGCAGAAACAGAGGCCGACCCAGAGTTTTATCATGAGGCCTCGAAAGCTTTGTGATTCCTCCCGCAGTTACCACGCACTGTGCCCGCGGTGCCAGCCCAGTGCCCTCTCCCCACTGCGCAGAGCCTCTGGGGATAGGCGCCTGCAGGCTCCTGCGTTTGAATTCTGGGTAACTCAGGGTGGTTCGGACTCACACAGGCATCAGCAGAATGTAGTGAGCAGGATCTGGTCAGACTTCCCAGCCTTTGCCCATCCACAGGGGCCCTGCGGTAGAATTGGGGTGTGAGAATGACCGCACACAGGTTCAGCTGGGAGGACTGTTTGACCAGGCATGTCATATTATTCCTCAGATGATCTAAGTGTAGTCAGTTAAAGTCAGATGTATTGGTCTTCCGCTATGTGTTAGTTATCGGTGGGGCCCTGGAGAGTCAGAGATGAAACTCCATTGCCTCAGGGGCCAGCAGGACAGATAGGTCATTGCGGTACAGACCAAACTCTGGGCGCCTAAGGATGGACATCCTTTCTGCCTTAGCAGTCAGAGAATGCTTGCAAGAGACGACACCTGCTCTGAGTATCAAGGACCTGAAAAATGTCCCTGATGTATGAGTTGGGGAGTGGGTGGTTAGCTGCAGAAGAGGGAAGGGGGTAAGATTCCAGAAGTCAGGGACAAAATGAGTTAAGTCACAGGGGAAAGAACAGAACATTAGTATTCCCTGTTTAGAGCACTTCTGGTACCTCACTCCCATTAAAGCTGAGAGAGGAAATATAATCTGTTTACAAAAGTTCTTATGCTCTGGAGTCCCATCCAAAGGACCACGCTGAGGAGAGGAAAAGAGGAAGGTGCAGATTCAAAACCGAGGCCTTCCTCCACCGGCCCTCCCTTAACGGCAATGCAGCCCCCGGAAGGCGCCCAGAATGGCATCAGCACCTGATAGACGAGCCCTGGAATGAGAGATGACTCAGAGCTGCCCAGAACATTAGAAATGATTCTTAAAGCAGGACGTGGCCTCTACAGAGTTGTTTACTGTCCACCGTTGGATGACTCTTCAAGATCTCCTAAGAATTGTGTTTCCTGGAGACAGAGCTGGTCTTTTCAGACCTCTGAGTCTTGGCCCGTTTAGGAGAATCTGTGAGTGCTCTAGCCCTAGAGTCAGACCAACATGTGTTTGAATCCTAGTTGGCCACTCACCGGGTACATAAGCTTGGAAAATAAGATGCCAAACTCAGGCTCAGGCAAGGAGAATAACATCATCTTTCAGATGTGATGCTACATACAAAGCAGTGAGCATAGTTCCTGGCACATGATGTGTAACTACTGGTTTTGATGTTAGCATTAGTGTTAGGGTTGGTATTTCTTTTAATGTCACATTAGTGTTGATATTAATATTAGCCGCACCATTACAAGTCAAAACATCATTTATGGCTCAGCCAGAGTTGATCCAGCAGAGATTTCAGTATGTGATATCAGGGCGATTTCTTTGGGAGCGTGTGTTTGTGTGACATGGTACTTCTCACCAGTTCTCGTCTTCTCTTTCTCAGTCATCTCTCCCTGGAAACTGGGGCGGAACAAAGCAGGGAAATACCTGGTTGGCTCCAGGGAGGGTTTTGTTTAGGTCTCCTGTTATCTTCAATAGACAGCAGGCTGCCTTTTGGGCTTGTCCGCTGTCACACTCTATCTCACACCCCCAGCTGCACCTTACATCAGATTGACATGAAGCAGGCCTAGAACTGGGACTAGGGTGAGTATGCTTTATGCAGGGCAGTTCCCAAGAGAGACCCTCAAGGGAGTGAGAAAAGCACCAAGGAGCTCTGCAGGAAGGTAGGCTCAGATGCTGTCTAGCTGCAGGCTGATCCTATCAGGTACTTTGGAGTGTAATTTGTAGGACAACAGTTTATTTCATTTTGAGGTTTGGGAGTTGGGAGTTCCGGCGTAACTCAGTCACGTCCAAGTGAGGAGGCTTCAGTCCTCAAGGGCAGGCTTCCTGAGAAGTATACCGGTGTGGGCCCTGAATGTGTGAAAGGGATTTCTGTGGACTGAGGTGGGGGGTGGGGGTGATAACAGCATCTGCTACAATCCAGTTCAAGATCTCACTGTTTCTTCAAAACATCATCCCCTCTTAAAACTTGCCTTCTCTGCACGTGTTGTTGCCTTTGCTTAAAATGTCTCTTACTTCTTTTTTATTACCATTCCAGATCCTGTTTCAGTGGTGAAGCATTTCTGCAGCCACCAAACTCAGTTTGCACTTACAGTCATTATCCCTATGTGTCGTGACTTAGTTACACGTGCGTATAACTCACAACTCAGTTTGCACTTACAGTCATTATCCCTATGTGTTGTGACTTAGTTACACGTGCATATAACTCACCCAATAACTTATTGTCTTCTTGAGGTCAAGAACTGGTTCTCATTCAGTTTATATTTTTAGCCTATATTACTGAAAGGAAGGGTGAAGCGCGACCTATGTGATACTTAGGGATCTGATGTTCGTCAGGTTGTGCTGAGCAAATGATGAGGTTGCCCTTTCTGCTTGAATCTGAAATCAAAATGTTTCGCAATGAAACAAGTTGCAATTAGCAGCCAAAATACCTTTGCAGCTTAAACAGTAGATACTGATTTCATCTATTTGTTTGATTGTCGTTTGTAATTTTATTCAGCAAGTACTTACTGAGCATATATATATGCCAGACAGTCGGCTGAGAATGGCGGATATCAGGATGAACAAGACCTAAGTGGTCTCAGGCCTCACACCATCTCAGAGTTCAATGTAAAGCAAGCACACAAAAGTACGCCACCATACAGCATGGTAAAACTTGTGCCTGGGGAGTGCAGGGAGTTATGGGAACACACACAAAAAAATCTCAGGCGTGTAGTTCATGAGATCTTTCCAGAAAAGCAATGTGAGAGTTGAGGCTTAAAGGATCAATGAATGTTAAAATGAAAACTTGTTTACTAATAAAATATGAATTGATTAGTTTTACAGTCTAATTAAATTCTATCCCTCTTGGAAATAAATTTCAAATTTATAAAAATAATTATGGAAAGTAAGTTCTTTGTGGTACCACATAAGTTCAACTAAGTGTATTTTCTGTGTTCTGATGGTCATTGATCCAAGCGGGTCAGGGAGCTGCATGCTTTCTTGGACAAGATCTCTCCTTAAGTAGCTGAGTACCTCCACAGGAGTCCTTGAGCAGCCACAGTGATCGGTGAGACTTTTCCCTTTCATCTTTGTGCTTCAGATTCCTATGGGTGACATGAATACGGTTTTACGTATGTTAACTTGAAAAAGCTTAAACTGAAAGCTGAATTACCATACGATCCAGCGATGTCACTTCTGGTTATCTATTCAAAAGAACTGCAAGCAGAGTTTCGAAAAGACGTGTGTGCACCCGTGCTCAGAGCAGCGCTGTTCACCACAGGCAAGCAGCAGAAGCAGCCAAACTGCCCGTGTACAAATGAATGAATGAATGAATGAATACACAAAATGTGGCACCTGTGTGCAAAGGAATATTATTTAGCCTTTAAAAAGAAGGAAATTCTAACACATGCTACAACATGGATGAAATACCAGGGCATCATGCTAAATGAAATAAGCTAGCAATAAAAAGACAAATATTGTATAATTCCACTGATATAAGGTATTTAGAATACTCAAAGTCATAGAAATAAAAAATAAAATGGTGGTTGATAGGGGCTGGGGGAAAAGAAAATGAAGATTTTTTGTTTAATGGGTATAGAGTTTCAGTTTTGCAAGATGAAAATGTTCTGGAGATTGGTTAGAGACCAGCATGAATATACTTACTAAACTGTACACCTAAAAATGGTTAATGTGGTAAATTTTATGACCTGTGTATTTTACCACAACTTTTTAAAAAAGCTTTAAAAAATACAAGCAATGATTTGTTTATATTTATTCCACAGTCCTGAGATGTGATTGGTGATATAAAAGGATTCAAAGGTACCCTGACTGGTGTGGCTCAGTTGACTGGGTATTTTCTTGGGAAGCGAAAGGTCACCAGTTCGATTCCCAGTCAGGGCACATTCCTAGGTTGTGGGCCTGGTCCCGGGTTGCGGCGCCTGTGAAAGGCAACCAATCCATGTTTCTCTCACTCCCTTCTCCTCTCTCTAAAATTAAATAAATAAAATCATAAAGAAAAAAGAGTTCAACAGTAATGGGGGCTCAGTCCATGTAGTGGTGTTGGTGGTAGCTGTGGCTTGAGCTCTGCCCTGTGGGCAGTGGGAGCCACTGAAGGGTTTGAAGAGAAGAACTTGGTCTGTTCATGACTCAGAAAGTAGAGGCTGGGTGGGAAAGAGGCAGCCTCAGCGGCAGCCCAGCCAATACAGAGGCTGTGGCTGTGGCTGGCTTGGAGCTGATGAGAACTGAATGTGGGCAGGTCAGTAGGCAGGTTAGTGGTGGTGGTGGTGGTGGTGAAGATGAAGTAGATTCAAGAATTATTTAAGAGATGAATTAGCCAGACTCAGTGATCTATTGAATTGACAGATGGTGGCGGGTGGGGTGAAAGAGAGGATGGAGTCAGAGTGACTCCTACTTTTCTGGCTCTGGTGACTGCAGAGGTGGCCATGCTGCCTGCGAGAGAATGGAAGAGCGGGAGCAGAGGTGGAGGGTAGGTGGGCTGAAAGCCCAGGCACGGTACCGGGCATATGTATGACATTATTCCATTCCCAATGATCACATAACTGATCAAGGAGAATGTTAAACTGGGTCCATGTTTCTGAGGCCGAGTACCTCCCCGAATTATGCATAGGGCTAAGAAAACAGACGTATGGTCCTTTGCAGTTCAGAGAAGTGCTGGAACCTCATTTTGTGGTGTGTTCTCTCTCAATGAAATGTTTCCCACCAAGCTGCCAGTTCAGTATCGGACATGGGCTTCATCCTCTCATGGGAGTGGGGATGGTTTGATGATGGCAGAGAGAGGATTCAGATTTAAATGACCTGCACTGGGTCCCAGCTCTGATGCCCATTAGTTAGGTGACTCTGGACAAGTCTCTGAACCTCTCTGAGTGACAGTTTTCTCATAAGGAAGGTGGGGCATCATAGGTAAGAGAATTGCAGTTGAAGAAATAGATGAGAGTCCTTTGCAAACAGCAGCCAAGAGATTGTTAGCAGTGTTTTTGTTGTGGTTGCTTTGAAACTAATATTAAGCCTGAAACATGGCAGAAAGCCTCTCAGGAAAAACAAGTGATGCTAAGCAACTTCTACAGAAGCGTGGACAACAGGTTGAGTTACCAACTCTTCTTGCTATCACATTATGAGTCAGACTGAGAGCCAGAATTCCCAAAAATCATATTTTCACCTTAAAAATGAAAAAAAAAACCATATGCATGATTTTGTAAGAAGATATGCTGTTAGCAAGCTGACATGATAAAAGTAACTATTGGTGATAACAATGATGGGGGACGGGCATAAGGTCAGACATCACAGTTAAGCTTGAGATGGTGTTACGACAACGTGTAGACTGCTGTCCATAATGCCCCTTATCATTCACAGGGACAGAAGCAAAGCAAGGCACGCGAGCATTTTCCTAGCGGGGTTGCGAGTAGTACATAAAATTCTCAGGAGAAATCATTCTGGTACTTAACATGGCCAACACCGCCTTATGGAACAAGCCGACCGACCACCAGTTCACCCCAGGAGGGGTAGAGCCATATGAACTGTAAAGACTGTTCTCACATAGCTAAGCGGGCCCATTAAGTTGGTTTTACTGATTTGGATTAAATAGCTCTTAACAAGCACATGCCACTACCTACAAGCTACGTATGTTAGCAGGTGCCACTTGGCACCCTTCTGTCGCTCACAAATAGAGACAACCTTTGTTAGGCAAAAACAGTCCATCAGTGTTGGTCAGTATTGGCAGTTGGTTCATTTTTGCTTGCACCTGGCCTGGTTTATGGTGACCACCGAGAGCACCTGCAGCAAAACCTGTTTGGTGATTGTCAACAACAGGAACACACTGGGTCCTGAAACTGAAGCTAGAATGTGAAGTTCAGAGCCAAACCCTTGGCAAACACTGATGCTTTTTTCTTTCTTGCCTTTTCTCCTAGAAGTATCGATATCAAGATGAGGACGCTCCACATGATCATTCCTTACCTCGACTAACCCACGAAGTGAGAGGCCCTGAACTTGTGCATGTATCAGAAAAGAACCTGTCTCAAATAGAAAATGTCCACGGATACGTCTTGCAGTCTCACATCTCTCCTCTGAAGGTCAGTCTGGTTGCTCCTGGAGCTGGTGGTGCAGTTGGTCTGCATTGCTAAGGGAGATGTGTGCTGGCCTGATTAAATGAGGTTCTTTTAAAAACGCTGCAGCGGACTGTGATTGCCAAAGGGGTTCTCTGTGGTTCAGAGGCTAGCCTGGAGTTCCCAACATGGGGACAGTTATTCCTGCAGTTGTTTGAATGTCTGGAAAATCCGTTTAGGTGCTGAGGGCGGGTTAGGGATAGCCATGGGTAAATAATTGAAAGGGCAGTTAAGGTAACCTCAGATTTTAAAAGCCCAGGAGTGCATCAAGGTTTGGTTCAAATGCTCTCTTTCCATCTCTATTCCGGGTTCCTGATAAAACAATGGAAGTAAATGTAACTCGATAACACCCAGAGATTTCCGTACATGTAGGCTGAAAAGGAAAATGTGTGAGTTGCCTCATAAAGCCCTCTATCTCATGCTATATTTCTTTGTATGTGGTGTCATACTTTTCCAGCCTTTTACCTTTTTAATTTCATTTTAAGCAATTTCTTGATAAATGGTATTTTGACAAGGATGGACAAATAAATGGAGTAAGAATTTTCTGTGCTCCTTTTTCTTCGCTGATGTTATGGGATGTTGTGCTTTGAGTAAAAGCTTCTGTGTTGATTAAAGTTCAAGAAAAATGAAACTAGGGTCAATGCTGTGTAATAGAAGAGAATTGTAATGGCAAATAAAGCAACAACAAAACTACCTAATAACCTAAGTTATAGCTAAAGAAAATTTTATTTACTTAGCCAAAACATCTACTTCAGCAGCACTTCCATATGGATGTTTTGCAATAAAAAAATATAGCCATAAAGTGACCTTGACGCCTTCTGGGATTTGAATATACTTTCCAAAATATCAAAGAAAGGCTGAGCTATGTGTAATGTAGTTCCAAAATTCGGTACATTTAAAATACCCTGGAATCCTAAAAATGTATTATCAAATAAACTAGCTCTAGTTACCATGAGTTAATTAAAATATTAGGCTAATTGTAAAATTCCATTAAATATTTTATAATATATAAAATATACGAATGTTATGCTTCTGGAATTCATCGGTCAATTCTTCCCAGAGTCTCTTCAGAAATCGTTAAATGACTGGTGGAAAAGGGCACATTTAACCCAGAAGTAAGATTAAGGGGATTTGTCACTTCCTCCTTAAACCTCCAGGGCTGTCCTAAGGAAAACACATCCCTGGTGTTGCCCAGAGGGCAGGAGCTGTGCCGCTGTGCTCGTCTGTGACTGCGGTAAGACCACAGTCCGTGACAGTGAGGCCAGCCCCCGAAGTGCTGGAGTTCCCCGTCCCCAGAAATGTTTCGGGCCTGAACGATGACTGGGCCATGTTGTTGAGGAAAGGGCTCCTTCTTCAGCAGGAGGGGCCATAAAATTGTCCCTGAGGTTCAGCCTAACTCTAGGAATCTAATTCTGCTCTGTGGGTGGACAATTACCTTCCTTCTTTAAGGACCCTTCCATTTTGCAAACAATTGCTTATTTCTGTTTTGTCTGCTGACCAGTATAGACTGAAAAAGGGCAGAGCTGGGAGGCCAGATGAAATTGTGTGGTGAAATTTTAGTTTACTTCATTTTTCTAACTTGTTGAAAGAATCACTCGAAGGCCCTCCATGGAGCGTCCCTTCCTTTTCTCCTGCCAACATGTCTCTCTCCCCTGCCTAGCACTTCCTCTTTAACCAGCTCTACAGCCTAGCTCCTAAAGGCTGCAAGCCAGCGGGGATAATCAAGGCTAGTCTAGAGCTAGCTAGGTTACAGTAAAAATATATATACTCATATATATATGTGGAACAAACAATAAAAGTATGATAGGATTTTCATCTTGTACATTTTGTCTTCGGCATATACATGACAATATAATTGCCTGAGCATCTACCGTTTGGGTGATTGTCCTGTGTGTGATGCTATTTAATGCCTCATTTGGAAACTGTATTAGAGTTGAAGGCAAAGGTGGTTGTTTCTGAAGATCAGATCTCAGCTATGAAGGGATGGTTCCTATTTTACCTTTATCTCTCGCCTTCCAGGAATCTGAGCTGTGTTTTCCTTTTCGGTTGTTTTTCTTAGCTTAGGTTTTCAATTTCTACCTTCTATCTTCTTTCTTATTCTGTTCTTCATAGATATATATATACACACACATATATATGTTTTCATGGTTTTTGTGTATTTATGTTTTTATTGAAAGCAGCTCACGTCAATTTTGAAAGTAGCCACCTATGAATTTAAAAAAAACCTGATATGAAATATTAAGGTTAAAATAAGCTTTCCCCTTCTTTTTGGAACCACCAGCTCAGCGGTGGGAGCCTCAAGGTATGGTGCAGAGGGTGGAAGGGTGAGTTCATCCAGGACTTCTGTGCCTAGGCTGTGACTTTTCCCTCATGACAGGCTAGAGCTGTTATTGATGCTGAGCAAGATATACTTTTGAGAGGGATAACAGTGCATAATTTTCTAGGGAAAAAGCAACTCTCCGATGTACAGACTTTGCCAGTTGGGTGGTGTAAAATCACCCCCGCCATGGCTGATTTCAGGCTACCAGCCCGAAGCCACTGAATGGATTCAGAAGAGGGGCATGGGCGGCTCTAGCAAGCCTGGGCGAGCACAGCACCTACCGCATGGCCAGGCTCAAGCGCAGGTGTTTCTACAGCAACGGGATACATTTCCTAATCAGGTTGTTGAGGGGTTATTATACCCTCACAGTTCCAGTGTTTGGAAAACCTGCCATGATTAAAATTGAATGTGTTATTTTCTCATAAATGAAGCCTATTTGAGTCAGAGGAATGCTAAGAAGGTACAAATTCTCCTTTAGAGGTGGCATATTTTCAACTCTTTGCTTCTTCCACCTGTTTGGTGCTCTTGGGTCAAGCACCGAAAAAGGGAAGAGAGAGGAGGCAAAAGCACATAATCAGATACTGCCCCCTGAATCCTAGTTAGGAGATGCTGTGGCTCTCTCGTATGAATTAGGAATTTACACACGGCATGCCCGCACAGAGTGTGAGATGGCTGGGTAACACTTTAAATGTCAGACTGAGCAGCCTCTGGACCATTAGCTGAGTAATCTCACTGCTGCAGGTTTTGCAATGGTTTTTTCCATCACCGTGTGTCACTCCAAGCCTTGGTTCTAAGATTCATCTGCGCCTGGTGTACACCCACTGCCTGGCTGATGGATGGGGCTTGTGAGGCTTGTTTTCATTAGAGTGGCTTGGCCAGTGTGAAGTATGGGGCCGTGAGGATAAATGCATTTTAGCGGTCAATTCAAGGGAATTCGTTTTCCTTGCCTCAAGACAGGAATGCTTTCTCTTCAGATGCTACCTAGAATCATCCACAAAAGAAACTGGCCTAAAATAAAGCAGGAGAATATTTTTTTCAGTTTAGGTCAATTCAGTTCATATTAATTGAGTTTCTACTATATGCATCATAATAGGTGATAGGGAAATAAAGGGCAGTAAAACACGATATATGCACACACATATAAATATCTCGTATGTACACACACACACACACACACACACGTGTGTGTAGATATCTCACTATCCTAGAGGATTTGAGTTCCAGTTATTTGTTACTTTCACTCTGCAACAGGAATTCAAAATCCCGAAGCTTAGACACAGTGAGACGCAGGCATCTGGCACAGTACTCTCTCAGAGAAAGAGAGAAAGAGAGTAAGAGAGAGGTAGGAGCAGGCCGATTTATTTTTAAGAATCTGGACATTAGAATACCTGGGTTTTAATCCTAGCCCTTTCATTTAGTGGTTCTATGAGTTTGATCAAGTTAACTTCTCTGTCTCAGGTGTTGTATCTGTAAAATATAGGTCATAATAACATTTATCTCATAGGATTTTTGTACTAATTTATATGTAGTACATGTATTTACACCTCTTAGTGCCTGGCATATATTAAGCACTTGCCAAATGCTGATTTTTATCTTGTTTATTATCATCAACCAGCTACCATGACAAATACCTTAAAATCACTTATTTTATTTACCTCATTTTATCTCTAAGGGATATTACACCTGATTTTAAAATTAAATAACTTCCTTCAACCACAGAACCAGTAAATAGGATTCCAATATTTTTAAGTCAGATCTCTCTGGGTCCAGAGCTGATATGCTTTATTACTTGTGTGTTATATCTCCTTTTCTAGATAGTTCTGCTATTTTTAAAGAGATCTAACATTTAAATTTTTATTCATTTCTCTATGTGTGTAAGTATTGAAGCTCCTTTTTTTCTTAGAGCCTTATTTTGTAAAATTAAACAGATATAAAAATAAGGGAATGTTTAAAAAAACTAGCTTTCTAAATGAGAACCACAAAGGGTGCTGATAGATGGAAATGAAACATTATGAGGAAATAGAAGTAAACAGGCTCTACACTTAAAATATTTGAGTCTGCCCAGTGGAAAACTCCCAAAAGACTATTCCACTCCCATGACAAAAACTAGTATTTGGGGACTAGTTTCCTCTTTAAAATTCCATTGAGACGGTAAGAATTTGTTCCTGAGCAAATTGAAGAATCTTTCACACTGAGATGTGCCGGTGCCTACGTTATCAAAGAACCCAGTGAGTCCAGCCCACCACGAGCCTCTGCTTCTCCTTCATAGGAGCCAGCAAGATCTATTTCTGTAATTTTTATTTGCTTTTTTATTCTTTTCTTTTTTAATTGTCCATTTTGTTGTATTTTTCTATTACCATTTATCCCCCCATTCACCCTCTTTCACCTCCAACCTCCCCACAATCACCACACTGTTGTCCGTGTCCGTGTGTTATTTATTCTTTTAAAGTGTTCATTCTATATTCCTTAATTTCGTAAACTATCTTATCATTTTCAGAAATAATAAATGTAGAAGTTACACATTCAGCCCTCAACCAGTGAATGAATACAGCCATTCTTTCTGCTGTTTCTTGTTACCATGGCATTTATCAGACCGAAAATCTAGCTGGTTGTTTGAATTCTACTTTTGTTCATAACCATTAGTTTTGTTTCATTTTAACAAATTTGCCATCAATATCACCATCATTATGTGAGCACCCGTAAGGTCAGGGTCTCTGTTGGTTTTGTTCATTATAGCCTCAATTCTTCTACAAATACTTGCTTTTAAAATTAATTTAACTATTAATTATTTGTCTTCTGGGACATTGTTCACACTGACAAATTAAAGCATAGACTTCTTGTTTTTCCATTTGTGCTGTCCTATTCTCCCTCACCTATTTACCATCAATACAGAGTTTCATCCATTTTAAACCTGGTTATTTCCTCATGTATCACATATCTGAAATCTGGAAGTGTCCTAGAATCAATGCCATCTTGCAATGAAATTTGGCAGCATCTCCTAGAGTACATAAGAAAATGTTGTTTCTTATAGTTAAAGCCCTCTTATACTTAATGCCTATTGACAAGGAAGATTAAAACTCTCTTTCATAGATTGGTGTGAATTGTTTTGATCAGATAAATATAATGTGTCTCATTGAGACCAGCATGAACAGTTCTGGAAAGGTTTACTGGAAAGTAAGAGTATGAGAGGTTGGGATAGACTTCTATACCCTTGAACAATTGGGCATTTGTTGAATATATAGGAAAACATTGACGAATCTGTAGGCAGTGCAAGTTTTGGAATTTATGGGGGGATTGCTCAAAAAGGAAGAGCTGCTATACAGAACTGCAGGCAAGAAAGATAAAGTGTATTTTGTTTCACTGACGATTTTCTTACCAGAGTTGTCAGGCCTGCTTACAGGAAGGTAGATTTTAGCCAAATCTATGACAAATCCTCTTCTTCCATGAAGCCCTTCCTGCTAACTCTTGCCTGACCCCACCTGGTCATAACATTGTATGGCACATGGAGTTTATAGTTAGCTTTATACACACATTATTTTATTTTTTTAACTGATTTTTGTGGAACTATGTATTATCCTTTCTTCTAGATATTTCATTTGTCTTGCTCCTAATAAATGTGTTAACTCCTACTAAATGGACCACATCTTTGTTTTGTTTTTCCTTTTTCTCTGTCACTGGCATCTACAGTGACACAACCCTGGGATTTAACAAAATGCATCTGGTGGGATTTTGTCATCATTGTAAGGAAACCAAAGGGATGAATTCTAAAAACACGGACTTACTGAAGGGTTCCCCAGGGTCTTTAAAACGATGATAAGTAATATAACCCTCTAAGATGGAAATATGTTAATATACAGTATTTGCCAAACATATTGGTCATGGGACCTTTTTTTTCCCCAAATAACCCACTATTGGCTGGGCACATAAACTTTAAAAAATACTATAACAGACACATAGACTATAGCTAATACAACCAAGAGAAAAGTGTAACATAAAAATTCAGTCTAGCCCTGGAGTCAAACTCAGCCAGATTCCAATTCCCAGTCCTATACTTAATAGTTGTATGAGCATTTTCAAGTTATTTAACTTTCTTAAGCCTACTTTTAAAAATTTGTACAATGAAATAATGGCGTTCTCTCTAATCTGCATCTGCAAAGTTTGAGTGAGAAAAATCTATACAAAGACCTTAGCTCAGAGCTTGACACAAACACACAAAAATGTTAGCTATCTTTATTACTATTAATGATTTGTTATTAGCATGTATTAGCATACAGCATGGGGCAAAACTAGGTTCACAGGTGTGAGTACGTGAAACACAGTTTATTCTTGCATTATTATTTATTAATTATTACATTTATTAGTATAATTACTAACCTTCTTTTGCCCTCTCCTGTTGTTATTACAATATTGTTGACTATATTCTCTTTGCTGTGATGTTTATCCCTGAGAGTGTTTTTATAACTGACAATTTACCCATGTTAATCCCTTCCCCTTTTCACCCATCTTCCCAACTCCGTTCCTATTTGGCAACCATCAAAACGTTTTCTGTGTCCATGAGTCTGTTTCTGTTTTGCTTGTTTGTTTATTTTGTTCTAAATAAGAGAAATCATATGATAGTTGTCTTTTTTTGTCTGACTTATTTCACTTACCATAATACCCTCTAGGTTCATCCACATTGTCTAAAATGGCAAGATTTCATTCCTTTTTAATGGCTAATATTCTGTTGCTTATACATACCACATCTTCTTTATCCAGTAATCTATCAATAGACATCTTAGATTGCTTCCGAATCTTGGCTACTGTGTGTAAATAAAGCTGCAATCAACATAGGGGTGCATATGTCTTTTCAAACTAGTGATTTGGGTTTCTTCAGGTGTATATGCAGAAGCGGAATCGCTGGGTCATAAGGCAGTTCTATTTTCAACTCTTTGAGGTAACTCCATGCTGCTTTTCACAGTGGCTGCACCACTTTACAGTCCCACGAACAATTCACCGGGGTTCCCCTTCCTGCACATCCTCGTCCACATTTGTTGTTTGTTGATTTATTGATGATAGCCATTCTGATATGTGTGAGGTAATATCTTATTGTGTAAACCCTTTTTTAAAAAGGCTACAGTAGTTGGGACTTTTGTTTCTTACAACCAAATACAACCTTACCAATACAAGGACCAACTCTTAGATAGGTAAGATGAGAATGCGGACAATAAGAGACAAATAAAATTTACTAGGCAGGTGCAGTAGCAAGGAAGCTACAGAAAACCCAATATGGAAAGAGAAATTGGGTTTTAGAAATAAGAACAATAGAAATGATATTAAACATTGATATCACTACTGAGTATTTATTTTACATCTTAGGCTCTCAAAATGAGATAAAGTTATTTAATTTGAACATCAAACTGGTGTCAATATGAATCACAATCTTTGATTGGGAGCCTGGAACATACAGGCACAGAGGTAAAGTGAACTTGCTCAAGGTCACGAAGTAAGTAAGGGATAGAGCCTGGAAAGGAATCCCGATCATTTCATGCCAAAGTGCACTGGTGTCCCTCTGTACAACTTTGATCTCGATGGAGCTCAAGTATATACTATTGAGTAAGGCAAGCAATGGAGACAAGAGGAGACCGGAGACTTGGGAGAGAAGCTGGTTTAGGTGTCAAATCCACCTGCGGGCTCTAGGAATGAGAGAGGTCAGGACGTTAATGTCAGGCTACAAGAGAACAAATAGCAAGCTTTGGGTTCAGATTCTGGTGAAGAGGGGAGGGTTGACATGTAACACCGGTTTTCAGCTAGAAAGAATGTGGTAACCCCTAAATACCTAGGAGATCAGGCAACAGTCCTGAGTGAAAAATGTTGTAATGAAAAAGTCAAGACTTTTGAGATTTTTATGAAAAAATTGAGCATAAGTACCTGTTGTTAGAAATTCGTCAAGCACTTCTGAAACATATAACACGGGGAAAGCATCATGTTAGGCAAGGTGAAGGCTACAACAATAACTGCAACATGATAGGACCTGCTCTACAGGTGGTTCTAATTAAGTGAGAGAAACCAACTGGTGCATAAACAGCTTTGCATCTGGAGTGGCTCTCAGTGACCAGTTGGTAGTTGTTTTTTCTCCTGAAGTAAGAATGGGCACAGGGCTGGCATGGTGCCTCTGGAATGCCTTCAGGAACCCATGTTCTCTCTGTTTTCATTCAGAATAGGAGAAGCCTAGTGGACACGTGAAGGTTGGGGGACCTCCAGCACTCTTATCTGCGTTCTAGGCAGGACAAAGAGAAAGGCAAGGTGCAAAAGATGCAGCAGCTGTTTACCTGTCCTCTGTCGGGGAGCTTTCCTGGCAGTGTCACACTAGAACTCTCTCTTACATTACCATTGGCAGAACTGTGTCACATGGGCTTTCCTATTGTTACGGGCTGAGTGTCTGTGTCTCCCTAAATGTGTGTGTGTGGAAGCCCTGACTTCCAATGCGATAGCATTCGGAATGGACACACATGAAGCAGACAGACTATTAGAAGAAGTGGACAGAAGAGGGGAAGGGGCATAGGCTCTGGCCAAAGCCAACAAGGTAGGATCTCAGGGTTTTGGTGGGTGAGGTTAGCTGACCTGACATTAGACAAATTCAGGGAGATGTCATTGTTAGAGAATCCTAGGTCCATCTTTTAGCCTTTGAGTGGTGATACTCCGGTCCTCTGCCTACAAGCCCTGCATCAAAATTCTGGCGAAATGAGTCAGAGCTGCAGACTTCAGAATAGAGCAGTTGGTCTGGGAGCTGCTGCCAAGTATGGCTTCCTTTCCTCCACACTGGAGCCAGTGGCCAAGAAGGGTGCTCTCAATTAGCCCCAGGATCTGAGGAATTGTTACTGGTATTTTCAGAGTCTATGCCAAGGCGCCGGAGTGAAGCCCTGCTGACTGATGGCAGTAGAAGTGGAGAGAACAGGAAGATAAGGCTTTTGTCCATAGTGCGATGGATTAGATTAGACTCCGAAGAACATCCTAAAGGGATTTAGAATGCAAATGCCCAGAAAGGCTGTGAAATCTCCATCCTCGATGAGGAACAAAGGACTCCTCTGCATGGCCTCTGACCCCTGCTATTTTCCTGCCTTAGTGCCTATGCTCTTACCTTGCCGTTAGACCCGTCACCACCACAGCAGGCTCTTCTGTTCTCAGTCTCAGAAAGAGTCTCTCTCCCAAGGGCTTGCCCAGCTCGAAGACTCTCTTGCCTTAAACCCATCCTTTCTGTTCTGCAGAGCTTGATTCTAATGTCACCTCCCAGAGAGGTCTTTCCTACCTACCCAAAGTAATGTGGCTCTTCACACACCCCCATCCCTCACTCACTCTGAATATAGTTCCCTGATTTATTGAACTGGACATGAATTTGCTAAGTTGTCTATGTCACCCAAGAGAATAAGCCCTAAGACAGCAAAACACTGATGTCTTATTTGCAATATTTCTCTGGTGTCTAGGACATTCCCTGGCCCCTTGTAGGTGCTCAGTAAGTATGGGGTGGGACACAATTAGGTTTGCAGTTGTTTATGTGGAAAATAACACAATAGGTAACAAATAATAATCCAAGAACAAACTCTATGTTTCACGAACTCACAACTGTGAAACTGTTTTTGCTCCACCCTGTATATTTGACTTTATTAATCATAGGGTCCTGACCATCACTTTAAAAAAATGTAGTTTTTTTTTTCCTTGCAGCAATATTGGCTTTAGTGATAATACTACTAGAAAACTAAGCTGATTTTGCTTTTTAAAATATAATTAGTAATTTTCAAAAATGTGAAATCTGTTCATTTCTGTCTCTCACCACGAGATGGCGGTAGTAGCTGAGTGGATGATTTAGGAAGCATCTGGTCTTAGAGAAGAAACTGAGATTTGGGAGGTTAAAGTGAGAAGCTCTCAGATAATAAAAACATAAGCAGGATTTAGCAGAGATTTTCATAATTGTGAATAACACATTTTGTTCCCGACCCAGACCTTGGTGAGAGGAAATGGTTGAGTGAAATATGGCACAAAAGCTCCTGGTCAAAATGCTATGCAAATAAAACATTTCTTGATTCAGTTCTCATTAATTTGAAAGCTGTTAAATGATAGCATTCTTCAAATAATTTTGGATATTTAAGCCAGGAGTTGGAAAAAGGAAAAAGAAAATGGTAGGCACAGGTCTTCCTGCAGATCTCACAATTCCAGAATGTTCTCTAGATCTAGCCTGTCATGGATTAACAGGCTCCCACCATGGCTTTGGAAAAGGAAGTCAGTGAAAGGACATTCAGATCTCTTATTTCTCTCCTCTGTATTATAATTATAACAACGATAATAATGAATTTTCTCTAAGAAATATTTAGTCATTCTATATATTAAAGCATAATAATTTTTTAATATAAGTTTTTTAAAGATTGTATTTATTTATTTAAAGGGGGGAAGTGAGGAAGAGAGGGAGAGAAACATGAATGTGTGGTTGCCTCTTGTGCACCCCCTGCTGGGGACCTGGCTCACAATCCAGGCATGTGCCCTGACTGGGAATCAAACCATCGACTCTTTGGTTTGCAAGCTGGCTCTCAATCCATTGAGTCACACCAGCCAGGGCATACATGGGAAGTTTTTAGAATGAACTTGGCACCTAGTAGATGCTCAGTAAGTGGTAATTATTTTATATTTGAAAAATAGAAAATGTATGTGTATGCAACAGCGAATCTGAATTTAAGACTAATGAACCATATGAGCTCTCAATAAAGATGACACTCTTATCACATCTTCACATTTGCTGTCCTTGAGAGAACGTCTTTACGCTACAGAATACCTCCATCTCAGCTAAGCAAGAGTACATTATCCACAATTATCTTTCAAATGAATGTGAATGTCACCTTGGCTTGTTCAAACGAAGTATAGCAAATAAGTTGGGGACATGGCCAGGCTGGGGACATGAGTGATCCAAACAAGACTTCCTAAAGAAAAGTACTTTTCCTCTGTGGCTGGTTGTAGAGGGTGGGGGGAATGTGTGTGTGATCTCTCAGGATGGCTCCTTGGAGAGCAGCGTTGATGTAGGTATACCATTCCTCATAGTTTGTTTAAAAATTATCACTTAAAAAAGTTAAAACATGTTACTTCATAGTAACGAGTTGATATATAGTAAGTTTTGAGTAATAAAAGAGATATTTAACAAACTTATTGAATTCGTATATTAACCACATTAAAATCTAGAAATATTATTAACCACATTAAAATCTAGAAATATTATTATTAACCCATGAAAATGGAACCAGTTTTTGTTCAATGTCTAGCAATGTATTCATAATTATACCCTACTAATTTTAAATGCAGATCAAATCCCACTTCATTTGTATGGTATTTTAATTTTTTCATTTTAATTATTTGGTATCCCCTAATTTACTTGGGGTTCTCTTCAACAAAGAGATTTTGGCCGTATTAACAGTATTTTTTACATTTATAGTTGTTCAGCAAAACTGCCAGGTTCTGGGGAGAGGATATGAGGCAGCCCCTAAAGTCTGAAACTTAATTTCATAAATTTTTCTTTCTTTGTATTTATATCTGCTCACCAAGCTTTCTGTATAGAGATTGTTTTAGGATGAATAATAACAATAATAAAACAATCATAAAATGTGGTCTTTATTGAATTTCCGATACGTACAGACACTATTCTGAATGCTTTATATGAATTGAGCTATTCCATTCAAGCATACCATAAGATAAGTTTTCTTATTATTCCCAATTATGAACAAGGAGAATGGGCACGAAAAAACTTAGAAAAACTTCTCTAAGGTCACACAGTTAGTCCTTGATCTAGGATATGAGTCCGGCTAGTCTGATATCATTCATATCCCTCGCTCTTAGAGTGCTAGTATTATTCATCAGCAAATGAGAATCATACAGTTTTAAAACTAAAGGAGGCGGTAGAAATCATTAAATCCAGGATTTTCAAATTTCAGGTGAGCCATTTGAAAATGTGAAGTCGATTTGCCTGATAATTTTAGAATAGAAACAAGAACAGAGTAGAAAATCTGAGAGTACATCACAGGTACAAACCTTTGCTTCAGTTTAGTGTAGGTGTGTTCGGGTGCACACTGGCTCACAAGGTAAAATATAATTTTTATTGTTATCAAGGTCATGAAAGCCAGGAAGCTGCTCATCAGGTCCAACTTCCCCATTTGACAAAGGCGGGTATGGGGTGGGGGAAAAAAAACAACTTTGGTCCAGAGAAGTTAAATGATTCCCTAGAACACACTGATCAGAAATGGCAGAGCCTGAAATAAAAAAAACTTTATAAACTACTGTTATTTTCTCTGCTCAGCCTCTGTTGTGGCTGCCATTACTACCAATTAAGTTACTTAAACCAGTGTTTCTCAAAGTTGGGTGTGTCTCAGAATCATGCCAGGGTCCGGCCCCTTCCTGCTTCACCAGGCCTGGGGCTCTGCATGCTGATTACTTCTGCCAGTGAGTGACCTTGTTACACACTGACGCTGAGGGACCGCTGTCTTGAACTCCATGCTACCACGGCCTTTATTCGGTGATCATCCTGTACATTACCAGAGTTTTCATAACACCGAGAGAAGCGATGAAAGAAGTCAGAGGGCTTCTCCCTTTGTAAGAAACTTTTATTAGGGAAATCAAGATGTACATGAATCCTGTAGTGAACAGAAACTATATAACTAAGTGTTGATTTAACCTTACTGAATAAGTACCAACGATATTCCAGGAGGCAATTTTAAAATTCCTCTATAGTCATATACTAAGGAAACCTTATAATGCCTATTTAAGAGAGAATGTTTTCTGAGAAAATGTGATAGAGAAAGTTGAATTGATTTTCCCCAACACAGAGAGAAATTGCCAGTGTCAAACCAGTGGAAGGAAGCCCAAAGCTGCATTCCTAAGAGGTATTCCCCAGGCCAGCTGACTCACCAAACTCACCCTAAAGGCAGATGATCTGTCCCTTTTTTATTGGCAGAACATTGAGGGAGTTAGAGCTCCTGGCCAATTTCAAGGTCACAGGTAAGTTCATTTAAAAGGCACTCAAGAGAGTCTCATTGAAGTCCCTTCACATCTAACACTAGTGGAGAACCACCTTCCCCATCCCCACCTTAAGGACTGTTAAGCCGTAGGGTACATGGAAACCACGAATCTCTTGTAAAAATCAGCTTGAAGTTAGAGTAGCTGCACTTCAGCACTGGTGCTCTAGAGAGTTTTTGCTTTTACCCCCTCCTACTTTATGTCAAGGAATTTAATTTAATCAGTTGTTTCTTTGGTGGTTTATTTTCTCAGAGAATAATAAGACATTTATGTTACCAGCTTTTAATTATAAACAAGCAATATAAAACTTCAATATAGTATTTCTAAAAATAGGTTTTATTCCCCTAGTATAAACAATTAAAGCAGGGCTGTCACCAACCATTCAACATATTTACATGAATTTGAAAGAGGAACCCTCGCCCCTCCGCAAACAACCTGACCCCTGCTATAGTTCACATCTCGTGTGGAACCAGGCAATACATTCCCTAACTAGCCAGGTGACCAGTTATTCAATAGCAAGACTGTAGAGCCCTGGAGCTTATAACTGAGTCGGGGAGTTTGAAATAATATAAACTAACTCCTTTATTTTACACATGAAGAAAGTAAGAGTCACAGAGGCTATGGGACTTTCCCTAGGCAGACTCAGTTATTGCTAAAGAGGAGACGGAAATCTGGGTCCCAGATGCCTAGACCAGAGTTTATTTCTTCATTTCACAGGAAGAGTAAGGAGCAGATATGTTCTACCCAGCAGATCACAGAAGCTGACTTACTCCAATTTCTAGGAGATGTTGCTGGAAATTATCACTAACTTTTCATTTGTGTATGGCAATTTCCAGCTTTCCCAAAAGGTCCAATCAAGGTTGTTGACACTGGACAAAAATCTCTCATCCTAAATCTCTCCAGTTAAATTGGGTATATCAGGTTGATTCAAGAAGAATAAGATTGCCTTCTTAATAGTGTACTCTGATATCACTTTCTATATTTGTGTAGCCATTGGTGAGACAGTTGTGTAAAGCCAGATTTGAGGAAGCCATGTCTGAAAGACCCATGTACCGCGAGGCTGTCTTACCTGGTGCCCTCTCGGAGCTGCCGGGCAGCGTGGCCTTGCTGTCGGAAGTGTGCCACCTGGGAAATCCCGGAGCCTCCCTGAACCCTGGTTTCCACATTTGCATATTGAAGATAATAATAAACTTAGTTAGGGCAGTGATTAAGGTTAAGGAGATTTTTGTTTGTCAGCTCGAATTTCACATTCTGGGCCCACCCTTGCCAGATTCCTGTGACTATGTCCACCTCTCCTGCCTGTTTCTCCAGACTCCGTTTTCCCTTCTGTTCTCTTCTCATTCCCACTTTGCAGAATGATCACTGGGGAAGGAATCAGCAACACAGGACACAGAAATAGCATCTGGGGGGATTCAGCGTACAGTTAGTTCAAGGAGCCGTCAGTCTGTGAGCTTCCAGAAATGTCAGTGTAATTTTCAGCTATGCTAATGGAATTGTCATACCAAGAACAAAGAGATGATGACTCTGCCCTGTTCCAGAGTGTGCCATTAGGCTCTGAGCAGCATATTTCAGGGAGAATGGCAGCAAATTGGAGTGCTTTCAGAGAGGGACAAATAGGCTGGTGACGGGATTAAAACCATGTCAAATGGAAACATCAAAGGCACGAGTGATGTTGCCCTTAGCGAATAGACTCAGCTCAGAGGACATGGTAGTTCTGGCTTCAGACTGCTTATGAGAAGCAACTATTCTATACATTTTCTGTAGACACAGTGACCTCTAGAGTAAACAATGAAGAGACAGAGTCCAAGAGCTCTCCGAAGACAGAAGGGCCTGCCTCGTCAGGTATTGAGCTGCCTGTCCCTGAAGGCATTTAAAGAAAGGCTGGACAATCCTCAATGGGATATTGTAGGGATCATTCAGTTATGAAATAGGACATAGAACAAGAGTGATTTTAACCTTTTTGAAATCATGAGCCCCTTTAAAAATTTTGACAAAAACTCTGAGTCTTTTTCCCAGAAAAAAAAAATATATCTTTGTGAGTATATGCCCACAATTTTGCATAAAATTTCAGGGACGACATGAGTCACTTAAAGCCTATCTAGGGACTCAGTGAGGACCATTGGCTGGAGGTTAAGAATTTTGGGGTGGAATGAATTTCAAGTTCCCCGCCATCTCTGAGAACCTATGATTGTCATTCCACCCCCACAGTTTCTGCCTGGATAAGGAAGGAATGCTTGTCTTTCTCAAGAAAACTTTCATCCAAAAAATAGGAGGCAACCTCTCGATCCAGTGTTGGTGAGCCCCAGCTGATTCCACAGCAGGTCTCAGCAGCAGAGATCCCCAGATCCCTCCAGACAAGAAGGAGCACAGGTGCACTTGCTTCAGGAGCAGGTTCTCAGTGCAGCTTCTGCTTCTGATGCCATCCCTCTCGGTATTTTTGATGTATACTCCTAAGGCAATTTTCTGTGTTTATTAGTATCACAAGCTTTTACCAGCTATGCAAGCCAGGTGCTATAATATCTTGCCTCTCTGAAATCAGTTTTAACTGTTACAAGATTGCTTTCTTCATGCTGAATGAAAGTTGCATCCTAGCAAAAACAAACTGATTTCAAATTGCCCCATCAACTTTCTAAAATGATGATGCGTTTTCCATAGAATTCAGACATAGAGGGTTTTCAATTATGTGGCTAGACCGTTCCCGGAGATGTCAGTCATAAAATGCACACTGGATATTTACGCTTTCATCAGGATCACAGAGTGCACTTGAATGGGATTCTTCTTCTCTTTTCTGTACCTTTAGGATATTGATAGGTTCCGAGTTGCTAGGTCTGAAATTTTAAGAATAGCTAGCTCATAACATTTTACTTGCTGCTCCCAGGGCAGGGTTTCTTGCTTATAAATCAAGCTGCAAATGTGATGAATTGGATGTCTCCAACTCAATTAGCTTAATGTGGGCAGGAGGATTTCCAGGGTTTGCAGCCTCTGCTTTACTAATCCTCTCAGCAGACTGTTACATAAAATGTGGCTGTGTATTAATGCCTGAGTCTCAGGGAAACATGGTTGGTATTTTCATCTCGGCATCCAGTGTCATTCTGTATTTCAGAGCTTTGATTTGGACCCCAAGCCACTGAATGATGATTCTTATTGTGATTTATATTGTTGCAGGCCTTACCTTGTTGTCTTCCTGCCTTCTGACCAAGTTAAGAAAGTGGCCTAATAGAATTGCAGTTGTCACTGGGTGATTTAATTGGGAAAAATTTTCTCAGCAATTGAAGGAAAACTGCAGGAGCTGGACCTCTTTCTCTGTCAAATAAATGATCAGATACGACGGGCCCCAGCAAAGCAGGTCCTGGCAGTTTCAAGAGCTTTTGACACACTCATCACACTTTGGTAGAGAAATTTGTTGAGGAATTGATTACCCAGTTGATTTGCTTTTTGTTTTCTTCAGGAGAATGTATTATGGCCATGAATAATGCTTATTTGAAAGAAAATATCTTAGGTTTAAATACATTTTATGCCTAGGAACATTATTTGGCACCTTATCTCTATTGTCTGTCTGTTAGCATTCATTAGCTGAGTTATTGCCTTCTGTATTTTCTTCTTGCCCCTCCTCTCTTTCAGTCTCTCTGCCAATCCCTCTCCATTCTTGCTGATTAATTGTTAAGGACAAGGACTTTGAAATGATGCCCAGATGGTTGAGTCCAAGTTCTTCCACAACTCACTGTGCGTGACCTTGGGCAAGTCATTGGTATCCCCAGGCTTTGCGTTTTTTATCTATTCCATGACAATATCAGTAACCAGTTTACGGAGCGGAAATGAGAATTTAGTGAGATTGAGCGCAGTGCCGCTGTGCTCATGGTCTGTTAAGATTAGGGATAGCTGTTAAAGAATGTTGGAGTGCCCACTCTGGGACAGGCACTATGATAGGGACCACGCAAGGGGAGGATGATGAGTGGGACAGAATCCATCTGCCCTGTATTCTCATGTGATATTTTCTGGTTGACAGGACACTCTCACATGTCTCCTTTCATTAGCTCAACAACCCTGTGACAGAGGAGGCCAATAATTATTACACCTTTCAGAAAAAGGAACTGAGACCACATGAGATTAGGCAATGTGCCTAATCTAAATTCTTTTACAAATTCATATTACAGGCATACTGTGCATTCTTAATGTTCTGCCCTGTGCAGACCCCTAGAAAGTCAAAGATGAATGAGAAGCAGTCCCTGTTCCAAAAGAGCTCAAAGTCAAGTACAAAAGAAAAAGGACAATATGATAAATAATGTGAAAGCACACAGGACAGAGCACCAGTAGCCTTTTTCCCTCCCTCATATTCTCTCAATCCTGAGGTTTTTAAGGCACTACCTTCTGACATTTGGATATACTTTGCCCACAATATTCTCCACGCTCCTAGAAGTTCTTGGTAAATATTGACATTGTTGACTCAGAAATCTGAGAACAGGCAGAAGTTCCCATGCAGAGAAGCTGCAGAAAGCTTAGCACAACACAGAAGGTACAGTGGGCCCCGCTGGGAGGTCTCAGGCACAGCTGTCTTCATGGCTTTACTAAGAAAAGCCTTTTGCATTTGGAAATGCCACCTGGCCTCGTGCCCCTTGTAAAGAAGGGGCAGCGGTAAAGCTAAAGCCCTTTGCTTGCCTTGGCTAAGAAAAGAGCTTGCCTTTGGACTCAGAGACAAAAGCAGGGACCCCAAAACAGCTGTTTTTTTCTTATCAGACAGGAGCAGAATTTAAAACAGGCCAGACCCACCCCATCTCTGGCCACAGCCTACTTTCTATCTGCATACTGCTCTCTATTAGGTTGCTTGGAAACTGGCTTCATATCGTCACAGGGCCTAGTTCAAGGGCATTCATGGCTTCCTCAAGTTTGAGAAACACCAATAATTCCAAAACCTTTTTCTTGCCTTGGCTGAGAAACTCAGCCAGTAGACTTACTCGTAGGCTTTGGGGCACACAGAGCTGATATTGAACCCCCACTGCCCTGTCTTTTGCTGGGGTGTGGCCTTGAGCATGTCACGAAATAACTGTGTGTCTCAATAAATTCGACTTACCTCAAAGGGTTACTTGAGGATTAGGATAGTATTTTTCTCCCAAATTTTACCTAGTTATAAGAACCATCCATCAAAAAAGTCTATACAGTGGGCCCGTTGAGACTTACTGAATCAGAATCTCCAGGCAGGGGCCTGAGAGTCTGCACACATATTATCTCAGATGATTTTTATCTTCAGGCAAGTGTGGGAAACACTGGGAGATATGTGTGAAGAGCCAGCACCGTTGCATGGCACGCAGGAGGTACCCGTGGTCTTCAGTGGCAGCCTTAGCATTGAAGGATGTGGCTGATATTAGCATTTCTATAAGCTGATGGAAATGAAGGGTCCTAACATTGCTGTTGATTAGCATACTACTTGGCATGTTAGTCGTTGTCAATCTAAGTTATTAAATTAAGTCACTTAATGAAGATTTCTTTGGAATTTACTCAGTACTGGCCTTATTCCAGATGCCACAGAGAGACAAACTATATATAAACTCTGACATAATCTGAAGTATAAATGTCACTATTAATGTCCAGTAGTTCCTGAACGAGGTAGTCAACCCATCTGGATTCCAAAGAAAAAGTACTATTTGGACTGACTTAAGGGTAAGCAAACTTTTCAAAGTTTGTGTTTATTTTTATTATTCATTTATTTATTCATTTCATTCCCTTATTCTCCTATTAGATTGAAGAGAGAAGGGTATTCTAACTTAAAAAAATGTGTAAAAAGTCAAAGTCAAATTTAGGGGAAAAAAAAGTTTTCTACCCTTGACACCAAGAAACTATAAACTGTAATCTCCTTTTAATGTATTATCATTTCCCTGGTACACCCACAAGTCTATCTGGCACGTTATTATTGCCTGTTTCTCTTACCCAGAGAAGATCTTCTGAGAAACAGCCCTATTCTTTTGTCCTTCTAGAGCACAGTTGGTACTTTCTCAGCCACTGAGCTCTGAACGTCAAGGAAGGAGGTGTTCCCTGTAAGAAGTTATCATTTAGGTTTGTTTTCTGAAGTGTTACAAATCACTTACCAGCTTTTATGAGAAACTGTCTAAATGAATTACTTGCCTTTTCTAGCCTGAGATATTACCAAACAAAACCTAACCTTCTTTTATTGTTCCCTTGTCAATATTATGAACACAATTTACTGTACTTTAATAATCATTTAGTTGATATTAATGAAATTTTTATTATGTAGGGCTACAGAGAAAAAAAAAGATGAAGGAAACATGTCATCCCACAGGGAGTGACTGCCCCTACCGTTTAACTGTTAATAATACAAATAGCTAGGATTTAAGGAGTACTCATGCGGACCAAGTTGTATGTTGCCTCTCAATAATTCCGTGAGGTTAGTGCCGTTTTTACCCCCATTGCACAGATATGGAAGTAGAGCCTCAGGCTACATGACTTCTGTAAAGCCACACAACCAGGTGAGTAGACCAGCTCTGTGGCTTTGTTCTGTTCTTAGTTCGTGTGTTTGTTAGGTGCGAGTTGGAGCCAAATCCTCAGGAGTTCTGGCTCTCTCATTTATTGCTAGCATAATACTTATTTCTGAACCTGTTTTCACTTTTATAAAATGTGGTCAGTATAATTTTGAGAATTCCTGGGTATTAAATTAGATAACACAATAAAAATAAATCTAACTTGTTACATGGCACATAGTTCCACATCAAATGTTAGCTTTTTCTCCCCGCAAACTTTTGTCCAACTAACAAGTAACATTTCTTTGTACTTCTAGAATGGGCAGCATTATCTTATTCCAATTTACTGTTTCTAATTGCTGTGAACAAATAAGCTCTGATTATTTTAAAAGTTTCTTTTTTTTTTTTGCTCTGGTTGGTGTGGCTCAGTGGATTGAGTGCCCTCAAACCAAAGGGTTGCAGGTTCGATTCCCAGCGAGGGCAAGTGCCTGGGTTGTGGGCCAGGTTTCTAGTGGGAGGCGCATGAGAGGCAACCACACACTGATGTTTCTCTCCCTCTCTTTCTCCCTCCCTTCCCCTCTCTCTAAAAATAAATAAATAAAGTCTTTTTAAAAAAGTTTCTTTTTTATCTTTGGAAGTCTGCAGTTTTACCAAAAGATATCCCTACGAGTGAATTTATTTTTGTGTGTGTGTTGTCTAGAATTTGGTATCCTTTTTCAAATATGAGTATTCATGTTTTTCCCAAATTTAAAAAATTTCCAACCATTGAATCTTCCAATATTGCCCCTTCCCCATTCTTTCTATTGTCTCCTTCTGGGTAGATGTAAATTGGCTCTCATTCAATTCCCCATATCACAATGTTTTTCATATATAGTGCATCACATTTTCTTTCTAGTCTGTGTTCTGCATAATTTTTCAATTCACCAATTCCCTTTTCAGATGTGAAAATTCTGCTACTCAATTTACCCACTATTTTGCCATTTAAAAACAGATTTTGTACATTCTCCCAAATTAGTCAATATTTTTTCAAATTCTTTGTATGCTGACGCTTCCATTTATTGTGTACGATGACTCGGCTTCCTGATAGGTCACTTTCTCAGGTTGTTCATAATTTATTACTGTGAGTTCAACTTCGACAGAAACTGTTTTGTCTATGGTAATCACCCCTGCCGTGGGCCGGGGAGTTATCACTGGGGAAAGGCTGTGTGATTGCTTCTGCCGAACACTCCAGAGGTTTCACTTGTCCAGAACCACGGTTGTATTTTTTGTTTTGGTTTTGGTTTTTACATTAATTTTGCACCTTAGGAGAGCCTCATAGCTCATGGGAACTATAAGTTTGGAATACACATTCACATGAAGACCTGGCTTGGGGATTTCAAATTCCCTTAAAAGACATTTTTATTTAAAGTGAAGACCATCTTTCTTGCTGCTTCATTTAAGCAAGGTCAAAGATTTTTTAAATCCCTTTTTGTGTCTAAGCGGCAGCTTTGCCAGAATTTAGACTTTATGAATGGGTCACAGCCTTAAATCTATGGCATATCTCCTATCCCCAAGTGGCCACTGAAACTCCGATTTCAAGCTATTATGGTTTATATAGTCCATATACAGTAGTGTTGGCTTATAAGCCAATCACTCTGGCTTCAGGTTTCTGCTACCTTTCTGGCACCCAGGGATTTGCAATTCCTGTGTTTGAGCTCTTATTTCTACATTTTTATCCAGAACTTTTACACATTGATATTGGGAGGGTCAGCCATGTTATATGAGTCCATATAGGCTGTCTGTCTACTTTCAGTCAACTGTAAAAGGCTATTGAGCACTACTTTGTATCAGACACCAATGAAGGCAGTAAAGCTAACAATGGTGAAAGCAACAGGACTTCCTGTCTTCCCCAAGTTGAACTATGGTGGGAGTACACAGACAATTAATAAATATGCATATAATTTAAAGGCAGAGGGTGGTAAATACTATGAAAAAAAGCAGAGAAAGAGAATGATGATGTGGGGAAGTGATAATGGGGTGACAGTGAGGACTATTTTAATAGAAGGGCGATTAAGGGCTTTCTATTAAGATGACATTTGAGAAAAGACCTAAAAAACAACAAATCTAGGTATGCATATAAGGGAGAGTGGCCCAGTGAAAGGCAACAGATACTGCAAATGCCCTGGGGCTAGACCATGTTTCCTGTGTTCAAGGAGTCCTTCGAGGAGCAGCAAAAAGAGCAGAAGGACACACTGAGCAGGAAGAATTGTGGTAGGAAGTGAGGTCAGAGAGATGTTGTGGAAGTTCAAATGAGTAAGTCTGGAAGCTCTTATTTGTGCCATATAAACCAAAATAAGGACTTGTGGTTTCCTTCAGAATGAGGTAAGAAAGCAGTGGAGGGTTCTTGAACGGGAGAGTAAAATGATGTGATTTATACTTTGAAATGTATCTTTTTGAGTGCTCTGTAGAAAATTGACTCTCTATGTTTATATTATAAAAATCAAATAGTGTCACCTTGTTTGCTAAGCATGAACTAGTAGAGAAAGAGAACTACCCAGTCAAGTTTCACTTTTATAGATCTGAGATTATTTGTATAAGATCAACTGAAATTTCCAGCCAAGAATGAAAACATCTTTGCCTTCTCTCAACCATATCTGAAGAGTTTTATTTGAAGCTGTGCTACATAGAGATATAATTTTTTCTAATAAAATGTAAATCAAATTTGAATTGAGAATAGGGTTAGTGCAAATTACAAATGTAATTATCATTCCAAACTAATTCATTCCACTTATTAGGCTATGTTTTAAGATTAAATTACTTCTTTTGAAGTCTTCTTCCCTTGACAGAAAATTATCTGATTCCTAGAGTACAGAGTATGAGATTCTCTTTGTCTTGAATTCAAAGAACTACAGGAAAGACCAGGTCTAATTTAACTAAGGATAGCTTATATTTTGTAGTGCTTGCTATTTATACATGTGTATTATGTAAAATGTGACATGTATAGGTATGTCAGAAATGTCTGAGAGGCACTCCAGCAGCATTCTACACTCGGTATTGTTATTTGTTAGCACCTAGTTCTTCAACTTTGCAAAATCAGGAGCTCCATTTTGTCAGTATATCTAGAAGTGAGCAGGTTCAAGGTATTAACACATGTTAACCAAATTAATAAGATTTTAAATCTCGATATAAATATCATTTCTTTTCAGAGCCTTTCCAGATTCCACAAGCCTGAATTAGCTACCCTCCTGGTGCTTCCAGAGCACCCTATGTTTATTCCTATCTCAGCACTGACCACGCTGCATTGCAGTTGTTAGTTTACAGCTCTTCAGACTACTTCCCTTGTCAGACTGTGATCTCTGTGAGGGCATAACTAGGTTTGGCTTATTTCTGAATCTGTAAAAGGGCTATACCTGACATGTAAGGAGGCTCAGTGAATATTTGTTGAACGTATGAGTGAATGAGCAAATAGAAATCGGATGCCAACTAATTCACCTGCTGTGAGGGACAGCAAACTTTATTGACAATACAGCCAGTCTTTGCAGTAGAAATGTCTACTTGGGAAGCCAAATTATAATAACAAGGTTATGGGGTGAACAAAGAATTAGGGCAGGAGAAGTACAACGACCTTAACCAGTGACACCTTTAAGTCACGGTTGTACCTGCGACCATCTCACTGAGTGCAGACTGGCCGAGGCAGCAGTGTACTTGTCCATCATCTGCTTGCATGTCCTCTCTTCTGAGCTTTTTTTGAGGTTGCAATAAATTTTTATTATTTTTTCTCCTTCTTTCAAATTCCAGATATCAACATCATCTACCTTATATAAATAACCACACTTTTTTGGCTTTAAACAACGTAAGTGTACTATCATCTTAGATTTTTGGATATTAGGAGTTCACACTGGGTCTCACTGGGCTAAAATTGAGGTGTCTGCCGGACTCAGTGTCTTCCAAAGACTCAAGGGAGAATCAATTTCCTTGCCTTTCTCAGCTTCTAGAGGACACCTGCATCTTTTGGCTTATGGTCCCTTTCTCCATCTTTAAACCCAGAAGCATAACATCCTTAAATTTCTCTCTGACTCGGCTTCTACCCAAACAAAGCCCTTGCTGACTTTTTTCAAGGATCCTGTGATAACACTGGGCCTGGTTTGGACGACCTAGGATAATTTCTGCATCTCAAGGCCCTTAATTTAATCCACCTGCAAAGTGACTTTTGCCATGTAAGGCAACATATACACTCCAGGGATTAGACATGGATCTCTTTGGGGGAACTTTATTCTGCTGACCACAGCCTTTAACAGTCTTTCTTTAGAAAGTTAGGACAAGATGTTAAGTCAGATGTTGAACTCTAAAATGTACCATTCTCTATTTACTTTTTATCCTACAAATATGCCCAGGACATTCTTATCCCCTAAATCTCAACGAAAAGTTACAAGCTATATTCTAAGGTGTCTGAAAATAACTCACTGTTTTTTATTATTGCCACTAATAAATAATGGTAATAATCATAATAATCTACCATCTTTATTGCTGAACATGAGGCACTAGCCAGAAACATTTTATTCCATTTAGTACCTACAATAATCCTGCTTAGCAGATGTTGGGCTTTACTTATTTTGCAATAAAGAACGTGAAGTTGAGAAAAATTTCAACACTTGTTCGCAGCCATTTAACCAATAAATGATGGAGCTAGAATTCAAACTTAGAGTCTCTTTTAAAACCTGCAGTGATTTTCCGAGAGTTGGAGTCTTAGGCATGTTATTTAACCTTGCTAAATATCAGATTGCTTAGCGACAAAATGGAAATAGCATCTACCTCACAGAAGTCTTGTGAAGACAAATGAGATGTTACCTGCAAATGTTTGACACAGAGTCTGGTATATAGTATGTGCTCACTAAATGTTACTTTTTATTTAAAAGCTAAAATTTAAATTTTATTCCCTACATTATGATACCTTATCAAGTTTGGAGGGTCATTTACTACTGTTCCATTGCTCCTTTATACTCATTATGTGAAATAAACAGGGCATGTTTTAATTTCATTTTATTTATTTATTTATTTAAAGATTCTATTTATTTATTTTTAGAGAGAGGGGAAGAGAAAGAGAGGAAGAGAAACATCAGTGTGTGGTTGCCTCTCACATGCCCCCAACTGGGGACCTGGCCCACAACCCAGGCATGTGCCCTGACTGGGAATCGAACCAGTGACCCTTTGGTTCACAGGCTGGTGCTCAGTCCACTGAGCCACACCAGCCAGGGCTAAACAGAGTATGCTTTTAATAAAACCATTTCATCATAGTCAAAACAGAAGCATAGAAAGACTGAATGTCATGTAGGAAGACACTAACAGAGCCAGTTCTCCTGAATCCCAGTGCAGTGCTCCAACCCATTGGCAATTTCGACTAATTTGACCTAAAAAAACTATGAAACTGAGTGGCAAGCACACTACCCATAATACTTCATGGCAATGAGAACAAAAGTTTGTGCTGTTGTTCTCTGCATATATGTGTTAGGGGAGGGCTATATGTGGACTCATTTGTAAATGGATGATTCACCCAGTCTAAGAAGAATCAAATTTTAGAATCAACCCCTAGATATTGCTGCTAAAACGTGGGGTGAGCACACATAGTGAGGTTTTTTGTTTCGTTTTGTTTTTTCCAGGTAAAGCTCCTTAAACTGTCAGACCCCATTCTCTGTATGTGGTCGTTAGGGTCATTGCTTCCATTTCTGACAAGCACTAGTGCTCCATGAAGATGTCAGTGTTAAAAATGTCTTCTTTACAAGGTTGGCTTAAATGCCTGGAAAAAATTATTACACAATTTCTTACTTTACCTTTTAATTAACTTTGGGTTTTAAGGAAGAATAAAAAAGCCCTGAAGATGAAAAAACATGTTGGCAATTAGGTCAGCCCAATCTCAAATTTTACCTTTGAAGTAGGCTTAAGTTGTGTCTGTGATAAATAAGTAATGAGGTTTCACACACTGGACTAAAATAGCTACTTGTGACAGTGTTTGATAATAAAAGGGATGTTATTAATAATTGAGAATTAATAATACCCAGAATGGCTCCTGGGAAGGCAAACATTTAGTAGCCAAGTAGGGTGTGACATTGTGAATTCAAATAATCATCTCTGTTATTTCCCTAAAGGAAGTCAGTCTCTAAGTACTTACAGCTTCCTAACCCTGTGCAGAGGAAGAGGATGGTGGAAAGACCAGGGGTTTCTGTGTCAAGCTAACTTGAGTTTGAAGGTCGGGCTCTACCTAACATCTGTGAGCTTCAGTTTTCCTATTTGTGAAATAATTTTTAAAGATTTTATTTATTTATTTTTAGAGAGGAGGGAAAGGAGAGAGAAAGAGAGGGAGAGAAATATTAATGTGTGAGAGAAACATTGATTGGTTGCCTCTCACACACCCCCAACTGGGGACCTGGCCTGCAACCCAGGCATGTGCCCTGGCTGGGAATCGAACCAGCGACCCTTCGACTAGCAGGCCAGCACTCAATCCACTGAGCCACACCAGCCAGGGCTCTTATCTGTAAAATTTGACATCATACTACTACTTCATGGGGTGACTAAATGAGGTAAAAGGAAAAAGGCCTGGAATTAGGATCTGGGAAGATCTACATCCATATTGCAGTCAGTCATCAACAAATTTTCAAAGTCACACTCAGATTCATTAGAGTATGTAGTGTTTGCTCAAGGTCACACTCAGAACCATTAGAGTGCCCAGTGGTCTCATTACACAGTGTTTATGAAGCTAAGAAGGAATAAACATGGAGGAGTCCCAGAATTCAAAGACATCTTACAAACCTAAGTTATGATGATAAAAATGATGTACTTATGCTTTTGGAATAATATCTGCATTTCTTTATTGAGGTCCCTTTTGCAAATATGTGTGGGTGTTTATTAAAGTTCTAAGATAAATGCATATACTGTTGAACCTGCTGAATCAGGCTTTTCTTAAGTACCATCTATCACTTTAACTTACCAGGCAGTCTAGCCCTGGAGCTGGAACACGTGGCAGAGACAGATTGCGTGGCTGGAGAGGAGGGTGACTTGGCCACAAAGGTCTCTCGTCTCATCTGTTCTCATGAAAATATCTGTGACACTGTGAGGAAAGCCAACAGCCTCAGTCCTCCAAACACCCAGGCAGACTGCTCTTGCCGTGGAGGGCGTAGGCATCCCCGTGAGCAGGCCGAGTTACAGAGAGTTTGACTCTGACATTAAATTCACCTGCTTCAGATAATTTTCACCCATTTGTTCCACTCATCATTTGCCAGCCTTTTCCCAAAATGTAATGCAGGGACATTTATTATGTGTCTACTCTATCATATCCACTATTAGGCCCTTTGCACATAAGTCATTTAATCTTGAGACAACGCTATAAAATATGATTGTATATTCAGAGGTGAACACAGTGGTTACCTTGTCTTTAAGCAGTTCTCTCTCTGTCTAAAGAGACTCCTGCAGAAGGCCTCTTACTTAGGAAATCATAGTACACTCAGTGCCTGCTTTTTCAATCCGTTACCTCTCTGCTCAATACCACTGACATTTACTCCTGTGCTCTGAGTCATTATTGGTATGGCGTTACACACTGGCGGTGGCTCTTCAAGTCGTTTTTGGAATAACTACTTCTAGGAAGATTTTTAGAATATATAATAGAAATATCTCTCCAGTTCTCTGCCTTTTTCTTTCCTGATCATTCCAATTAGGTTCTTATCCTCAACCTTACTCCCCAAAGGAGACTCCTCCTGAGATGGGAGTGATGATACATTTATTTTACCATCTACTTTTCTTTCAGTTAGGGTGTTTATTCCATTTTTCTTCCTTTTAATTATTCACCTACATCTGTTTTCCATTTTTTTAAAGTAAGATCCTTAGAAGACTGGATAACATCTAGGCTTATAATAAGGAAGTAAATGCCTTTAGAAGATGTTCAGGGAATTTTGAGATGAGGAAACTTCAGGATGAGGCAGATCGCCTGGGTTTATAACATGGGGGGGAGGGAAAGGCAGAATCTGAAATTAAAAGTCTCCTGGGCATCAATATGTGTAAAGCTTAAAAAGAAGTCACCCACCCTATTTTAACAATCTTTCACTGTGTCATATGTTTCCCTTTAACGCATTCCTGGTATGGTGTCCTGATCAGGCCATTATGTCATGGAAGATAATTTGGGAACTGTAATGTAATTTAGAGAACATCAGTCCAATGTTTATCATTACAGATAAAACTCTTTACATTTACATTGCACTGAAAGTTTATAGACCCCTATATACACCTGAATATTTCTTACAACATCTCCATGAGGTAAGCAAAACATTTTATCTTAATTCCATGGATGGGGTGTTGAAAGCAAATGTAAATGCAAAAGAGAGAAAGAAGCCTATAATGAAAGCAATCAACACCTTTCCCCATTGCTCAGTTTCAACTATTATCGGCTCTGTTCAATTTCCCCTATTTGCTCCTTAACCCCAGGTATTTTACCATTTCTTCTATAACCATTTTGGAATATCTAATAAATAAATGACTTTTTTTATAGATTTTTAATGTTTTATAATTAAATGCTTAAAAATATAGAATTTTTTATTTGGGGATTTGTATTTTCCATGCGGGAGTAGTTAGGTGGTAAGAAATATAAGCGTCGGAAAGCTCCTGGGGTTACTGGGTGTGTCTGATGCCTGACTGAGCAAGTGGAGGAGGAAGCTGGGTTCGGCAGGTGGGGTGGCGGCACCTTCCAAAAATCACAGTGTGCGAATTCAGATGAGCTGAATTAAACAGATAGTCAACGTCATCATCAAGCACATGAGAATTACTATGGGGTCCTTTAGAATCTGTTTGTAAATTGCTATTTTTATTGTCTGGATCAGGCAATCAGGGCCTTTTCACAGCCGCACAGCAAGTTTCTGTCCTCCTGGAGAAGGTGGTTAGCACCCTTGGCCTCACCATTGGTGCTGTGTTGTGTTGGTCCTTATTAGCTTTTCAGTTGTTTATCTGGTTTTCTGCTCACGACGTGCTGTGGACCTTGAGTCTTACTAAAGTGTGTGGGAACTGAGGCTCTGACACAGCTTTTGCTTAACCGTTCTCAACGCAAATGAATAGGGGTACCTCCTTGGGCTCTGGGGCTGTACAGGCAGGTGTCCTGACCTGCCTTAGGAAAAGTGTGCTTAGCTGACTCCAGCTAGTTCACACTCCCCGGCCAGATTGGAACGAACGGGAAAATGCTCTGAAAAGGCAGTGAAAAGGTTCTTTCTAGCCACATCCCCAGAGGCTTCATCAATTTTTGCTCATGTCGGAACCTAGTTCGCTAATGTTTCCCTTGATTCTTGTAGCAATCCAATTTTCTAGCAAAGTTTTCTCCCTTAATTTAGCCACAGCCATGTGTTGATTGCTCTTTTTTCTTCTTTGCAACTGAATAACCCAGGCTGAGACATCATCTGTGTGTGAATAAAGTGTCGCCTCTTCCAACTACCCAACCAGGAAGGAACTGAGACTCCAAACAGATGCTCTTCCCCCACTGAGTATCCTGTTTGATGGGTTCCTTCTCATACTTCAGGTTTCTAGTAAAAAAATCATCTCCATAAAGAGATTTTTAAAAACCACCCTACCTGTAATTCCTCTCCAAACCACCTTATCACTTGACCATGTTTATATTGTTTCCTTTATCACAATCTGATTTCATTTTGTTTATTTTTACCCGTGTATTTTTCCTTTCCTCCCAAATGTAACCTCCTGTAGTGGAAGGCCCTTGTCTGTCTCACTCACCTCTGTATGCCTAGAAATAGCAGCAATGCATGGCACATGGTGGATCATCAGTCATTATTTTAAGTAAATGAGTAGATGAATGAGTGAGTGAATGAATAACCTTACCCATGATCACACAGCCTGTGAGAAGCAGAGACCAGATTTGGACAGAAGTATCCTGACTCGAGTGTCAACACTCAACACTCAGCATGTGTGGGCAGTTTAAAAGCAAGGAGCTAATGTGGATGTGCACACACATGGATGCATGAGTGAGAGAGAGAGGGAAGGAGGGAGGCGGGAAGGGAGGAAGGAAAGAGAGAGAGGGAATAAATATTGAAGAAAAACAGAAGGATTTGCTTTGATCTGCTAACCTGGAAAGTGTTTATATTTAGTGCCAACCTGAGGCTCTTAAGTAAAAAGGAAAACTGCTCATTTTTGCTTTCTGTTTGAGCCAGTCAAGCATTTTTATCTAGGGTAATCATTAAGGTGGCCAGGACCTTTTAGTACGGTGTAGCAGTTTTGGTAGGGAGTGTCGTCAGGAGTCTGTAGATTGCACAGAGCCTCCCACTCGTAATGTATAATGCAGGCCCTGTGTTTTAGCACTTCTTTGGAATAAAGGTCCTCAGATGAGGTTGTGAAAAGCGTGGCATTTCTGAGTCCCTGGGTAAATGAGAACTCCTAAATTGTCACTAGCCCTTTTGTTGATTAAAGGGCTGTTCAACACAAAATCTGCCATTAACAGGGATTATTTTAGGCACAAGCAGCCCTGTGAGGCAGACATCATTACCCTACTTTACAGATGAGGACACTGAGGTTCAAAGAGTTTAAGTTAATTACTTAGGTAGGGCCAGTGAGCTGCTATGCAATATCAGGTTTGGGATTCCTGAGTGCAAACTCTTAAGTACTCAACTAAGGAAACCCTTGAAAAAGATCATTTATCCTTAAACAAATTACTAAGGATTAAGCAATAAGTAAAAGTCAGTATCTGTGGTGGAAGCAACCTGAGTAGGAATTACAAAAGGTAGGTTCCAGGCACAGCTTTGGTATTATGTGTCTATGTGACTCATCCTGTGGTGTATTGGAAAGAAGCCTTGTGTCTATCCATCACATACCTGTGTCCAATCCCAGCCTCACCGTTTCCCTTGTCTGTGCCCTCTATTAATCACTTTATTTCTAAGTGCTCCAGTTCTATCACTGTAGGATGAAGAAAGTCATACCTCTCACTTGTGAGGATTAGGAAAGTGTTTAGAAAACTTTAGGATGCTCTAAAAATGCCAGGGATTAAGCTTTCTAGATAATGACTGGCTCGGCACTCAAAAGATATCATTTTTAAAGGTAGAGCTTTCTTTTGGCACAAGAGATTCTTGCTTTGTTGTTTCAGCCAAAACCTCCCTTTACACCTTTCTTTTTGCTTTGTTTTGTTTTGATTTTTGTTTTTGACCAGTAACTTTAACACATTACTTAGGTGATTAACTATTGTTACTGATATAATATGTCTGATTCTTTATCAGAGCTTTAGAATGTTGTGGGTGTTTTGGTTGGCTGATGTCTCAGAAGATGTATTTCATTAGAATGGGATTTGTGGTTTATTCATCTGCCATTCCTGAACCCACAAATATCTGGCACTCCGTCAGCCCCTTATCGTTGGGTGGACTGAATTAATGAATACCTTTGGATCTCAGCAATGTAAGCACTTTTGAAAATTTAACCCAAAGCCAGGGAATGTGCAATATAACGCCAAGGCGTAGCATCACCTATTTACTGCTGTCTGTCACTAGTTATCTCTGTCAGTTTTGGTGCCAGAAGATGCGCTGAGTTGATAGCTAGGCCGTGAGTGTCCCAGCAGTGAGTATCCCAGGCTCCACCCCGTGGAGCAAGCCTACCTTTAGAAACAATCTGTGGGAAGCTGTCATGTAAAAAATGGCTGTCTTTTCGTGTGCGGTTTGTAGTCATCCTGTGCTGTGTGTGTTCTGCATTTTGATTGCCAGTTGGTCGTATGCCATAGTTCAATCAGTGGATCGCTTTAAATCTGTCCTTCCTTGAAACCTGTGTGGCTGCCTGCTGTCAGATCAAGGTAATGTGGATCCGTGACAGCGCTGAACAGCACTAACATTCAGCAGAGGTGCAATGGCATCTGAGTGTCATTGGTGAGAGATGATTTGTTACTTTAATTTCCATGGAGGTTGACATATTTCATTATGCAAAATAATAAACAAGTTTTATATGAATCCTGAGGTTCCCAAATTCATGACATGGGAATTCTAATTAGCTTTATGTGAGCCATGCAGAGGGCAAATGCGCTTATAATTTTGCTTGACTTAAATTTTCGGAGATTTCCTTAGGGGTCTTCTTTGGAGATAGCAATATGTTCCTGGAAGTCTAATGACATTCTAGATTTCTAACTCCTCAGCCCTTATCTTTCCTAGAGAAAGCATTGTCTTTCTGATTGGACAGTGGGATAGATACTCAGATCTAAGGTCTTTCAAGTAGAGCCTCAACTCTAAAACTGTAGAGCCTATAGGGTACAATTGTAATAATAGTAATTTAGGGTTTGGGAGAGCGCAGAACCGGCCCCAGCTTTGGTACATATTAGCTGTGTGACTTCAGGCAAGTCATTTAATGTCTTATGAGTCTCAAGTTTCATATTTAAAAAATGAATATCATAATTTCTCTGAAATCCCATAGCAATTTATTTGTATCTCTACCATGAAAATCGAAAGGAAAGGATACTAATATTAATTGCATAGCTTCTATATGCAAACCTTGTGCTAAACACTTTCGTATCTGCTATTTAATCTACATGACAAAGTTAAATGTCATTATCTCATTGTTTAACTAGTGAGGCTACTGGGAATTGAAGTTTAAGTACTACCAAAGGTCAGAGAACTGGTAATTTCTACCACCCATTAACCCACATCTCTTCATGGTAATTTTCTGACTCTGGAATATTTCTTTTACTACCTCACAGTAAGTAAGTAGACCTTTCCTTCGTTCAAAAGTTGTCAGTACCCAGGTACTGCTCTGCACATTGGAGGTACAGTCTAAGGCCAATTAGTAACTCACGACTCTCATGGGACTTCCATTTTTTTCCAGTGAACTGTGAATCATGTGAGAAAAAAATAAGGTAACCCAAATGAAAGAGTTTTGGAAAGCATAAAATACTAAGTAAACGTTAGGTGTTATTTTCAATGTAGAAAGAATGTTCCTCTGGACTGACTTTGTGTATTTCTCCATAAGAAGCCCCTTACTTTTCCTCTTACATGATAATAATACAGTATCTGAATAATAACAGAAGTTTTCATTGGAAAAAGTGCCAAACAGCCCAAAGTGAATCTTGCCTCCATTACTCAAGGTTTATAGAATCCAGATTCTGTGGCATGTGATATGCATGCCCTGAAAGTTGGGATTGTTACGGTAGCTGATTATTAAGATAAAGCCTACCTAATCCTAATCTGTGGTTCATCCATTGGGCAGGCACAAAAATGCAACAACCAACAGCAACGGTTAGACACTCAGCACTCTGACTCCAGTGCTCTGCCTCTCTGATGACTCACAGAACTCACACCAAGCCGTATGACAGCACACATCGCAGAGTACAACAGCCATTGATTTCTGATCCCCTGGCAAAGCAGGCTCCTCTGCAAGCTTGGCTATTAAGAAAAGCAGGCTATTAAGAAAACCTGAAAGTAGATGAAAAGGTAATGAACCTTGGGTTCAGGATGTTGGTATGTTTTAAACTTCAATTCCTTTATTTAGGCAGCCAGGAAGTTTTAGTGAACCCATTTTCTATGAGCAACTAGAATATTCTCACCACCTACTCAGAGATACTCAGCTCAGATTAGTTAAGCACAGCTTAGTTGCCCGGTGATACTTGAGAGAGCAGAGGATATAATAACCTTTCTGGTTCCCAGACCCAGATCCTTACCAGAGTTCTATCTGTAGATTAAGCTTTGCTCTTGACCGTGGAAGCCATCATGACCTAGAAGAATATGAGGAAGAGTAATTTTGTGGCTCAGAGGAATCATCAGTTCATTTTTGTTCCTCTGATATTATGCCTGTTCATGGCCCTTTGCTCATTCTTTAAACATACATGGTCACCTGCTATGTACCCCATCTACCCGAATGAGCAAGGCTGGGTCTATGATTTCACAGAGCTTCAAGAACAGTAGGGAGGCCACCTAAGTATAGAGGTCATTCTATCCAGTGTGAGTTGTGATTGGTGCTAATATAGCAATAAGCACAATATTGTGGGATATTGTGGGAGCACAGAAGAGGAGAACCCTACCCACAATGAAGGTAGACAGAGAATCTTCTCAAAAATAGATGATGACTAAACTGACATCATTCATACTTTCATTTATTCAACAAAGATTTATTGAGTGTCTAGCAGGTACTGTTCAAGGAACTAATGACATGGCAATAAAATGAACAAAGTCAAGTCTTTTTTCTTCTGGAGGGGAGAAATGCTAAATACTATATACCTGAAGGTGATGTTGAGTGCTGAGGAGGGAAATAAAGCAGGTTCAGGCTTGTGCACTGGGTGGGGTGGCACATTTATGTTAGGGTGCTTGCATCAGGCTCTCCTGACTCTGATGTAATATTTTTGAGCAGAGACCTGGAAAAGATAAGAAAGCAAGCCAAGATAACCAGATAGAGGAATCCAGAAGCACAAGGACCTTGAGGCAGTAACCATTGTGTCAAAGAAAGACCAAGAGTGGCCTAGGGGACAGTAGTAGGACATGAGATCACAGATGGCCTGGGGGAAGATTACATAAGCCCTCTGACAGAGCAGAACTCTAAATGGAAAGCTTTGGGGGTATTTTTGAACAAAACAATGGCATAACTGGGTTGTTTTTAAAGGGGTGTATGCATGTGTGTAAGTGTGTGCGTGTGTTTCAATGGTGGTAGAAACAGAGAAGGGTGATGAGAGAAAATGTGCCACACTGAATAATTTGGGAATTCGTCTCAGGACAACACAAAGCCACTGATGGGTTTTAAAAGGAGAAAGGACTGGAAATGCCCGAAATTGAAGACAGAGACATTCCTTTGGAAACGGTTGCAGCAAGTTAGACAGCCTTCAAATATGTTCCAGATAGCCCTGGAGAAGCCATCCAGCACTCAGCCCCTGTGACTCTGCATGGCTCCTACTCTTTCAGTCACAGCCAAGGTTCTGCTACTCACCAGCCTGTGTATCTGCGGTCAGTCCCTGTTGGAATCGCTGTATTTCACTTGGGTCTAGTCCCTGAAACCATGGCTGTCTACCAGTCATCACCACTTCTGTCTCCTGAGACTTTATTCTCTCAGTTCACCTCCTTATGCACAACCCACTTCCTGATACAGTCCTGACTCTCAACTTTTCCCATCTTTCTGGGCCAGTTTCCAAGTACGTGGTCCACTCCCCTGGGGGTGGCTCTGTGTCTGATGTCTCAGCCTTCCTGATGTGGACAGTCTTGAGCAGCCACCTTAGAAGAAAAAAGTCTTAAATTTTAGTATTCTCCTTTCAGGTCAAAAATATGCCATAGACAAAGGTAGTGTTTTCTTTTAAATATTATTTTTCAATTATAATTTATATTCAATATTATTTTATATTAGTTTCAGGAGTACAGCACAGTGATTAGACAATCATATACTTTATAAGGTGTCCCTCCTGATATTTCCAGTGCCCACCTGGCACCTTACATAGTTATTACAATATTATTGACTCTATTCCCTGTGCTGTGCTTTGCATCCCCGAGACTATTTTGTAACTGCCAGACAGTACTTCTCACTCCCTGCACCTTACTCACCCGTCCCCCAAACATATTTCCCTCTGGCAGCCATCAGTCTGTTCACTGTGACTGTGAGTCTGCTTCCATTCTGTTTCATCATTTATTTTGTTCTTTCGATTCCACACATAAGTGAAATCATGGGGTATTTGTCTTTCTCTGACTGACTTATTTCACTTAGCTTAATACCCTCTAGGTCCATCCATGCTGTCTCAAATGGTAAGATTTTATTCTTTTTAATGTCTGAATAATATGCCATTCAGGGTGTCCAACCTTTTGATGTCTCTGGGCTACACTAGAAGAAGAATTGTCTTGGGCCACACATTAAATACATTATGACACATAATCACAAAAGATCTCGCAATGTTTTAAGTAAATTTATGATTTTGTGTTAGGCCACATTCATAGCTGTCCTGGGCTGCATATGGCCTGCAGGCCACAGGTATATAGGTATATATATATATATATGTATGTCCTTATATATATGTACTATGGCTTTTTTATCCAGTTGTCTGATGGTAGGCATTCGGGATACTTATGTATCTTGGCTAGACCAGTTGGTCTTCACCTTCATCCTTCTCACTGCCCTGTTCAGAGCATTTTCCACCTTTGCCTTCCCTCTCCACAGGCACCAAGTGCGCAGTAGTCCCAGCCAAGGAGCATGTGTCATCTTCTGCTTTCCCCTCATAGTGCACAGGAAGCACTTGCCTTTTGCAGAGGGACCCTGCAAAGAAATTGAGAGGAGAATGTGTACAAAAGTTGTAAATCTTGAATGATGGCTGTTTAAGTATCTAAGAGGGTGATAACTTTGAGTACAGATGTCTTCTCTGCCTTTTACATGCCATGCTAGTGGTGCCTGCTGGCCACCCTGTGCTTTTCAAGTGCCTCACCTCTATCAACTGAATCCATTCATGGATCTGACTACATAAGACTTTGCTAATGTTCTTAAAAACACCTCATTAGTTCTGTTTCAGGCCAAGATGCTCACCTTAGCCAAAATGATCCTTTCAGGTACCATGTTCCTAATAAAGTAAATGAGGAACATGAAACATCATTAGTGTTTTCTTGAAACTTCCTTTTTTGGAATGTCTATCATGGTCTAGACCTAGAATAGTGGAAATTATTGTTCCCAATTTATAGTTGAAAACCCCACCGTGTACTACATGGGCCTATGCAATCTTGCTCCCCAGTTCAACTCTGACTTAGGAGAGTGGTAATGCTGGAATCTGAACCAAGTCTGATTGCTTCCAATGCTCATTCACTGTTTATCTAGAGTTAAACACGTTTGGGGGGGCATTATTCTGTCTACCAAGGTATCCCAGAACCTGACCAATTTGTGATACATAAAAACACCCTCACAAATAGAAGCCATTATTATGACTCAGGTAGGGTTGGCTAGAGAGGATGGGGAGGGAGTACAAGGGGGAGGCAGTTGATGGGTGAGTAGGGAGAAAATTGCCAAACATACCAATTAAAAAACCCACCACTGCTTACATTTAGAGAAGCAGAGACAGTATATTGTCTTTGTTCTGTTTAGCAAAACTAACTTCACTGCTTGGTAACGGCAAATTATTTTTATGCAGATAGTAAAATACATCAAAATCTAAACCTCTACCAAAGGCAAAGATTCACAACAAGACAGTAATAATCAGCTGGATGATACTTGAATCTGACCTGGGTAATTCACCATCACACTAGATCCCTAAGCTGACAGACATTACAGGTAGGAAAGGGGACATGGCTGAAAATCAAGTCTTCTCATCCCATTTTATCTTGTATTTTCAGCCATCACTCTCCTATATGCTTCCTTCCCATATTCAATGACCTTTTCATTTTAAGAGAATGGAAGATTGTCCCCTTTCTCAGAAACACCAGGAACTTCATGATTAGACATGTTTGTTTTTTTTCTTTAAGCATGCTTTAAGGAAGTTATTATCCCCTGGGAATTTCATATATATTCTTTTGGTCTAATGGTTGAAATTATCTATTGGGACTTAAATGAAAAGATCATAAGATACTCCATTAAGCCGGTAGCTAACATCCTAAGGTTTCCAATCCACTACATTTCCTGAATCCACCAAAGATGAGGATGGTATGGTGATGTTGATGGTGATGGTGGTGATGATAATAGTGAGGATGATGATGATGATGACAAAAACAGCAACTAACACTTATTAAATACAGTAGACATTACACTAAACATTTTATATTTGATATCTTAAGCCTTACAACAATTTTGTGAATTATGTACTATTATTTTTCTCCTTGTACAGCTGAGGAACACAGGCTTAAAGGGGTTAAATGGTAGGAACAACATTCAAATCTACCTACAGAAGAGCCTGAGTCCTTAACCACGCTACTGTCAATGTTCAGAAGGCCTAACTCAATAGGACTTTGACTCTACAATACCAAATCTGTGTTTTCTTAATAAAGAAACCAGTTTCTTTGCCTTTGGCTGGAGTTATTTCCCCATTCTGCCAACAGTGACATGCTCAGCCTGATTAGAAGTTGTCATCGGGGTTCCAGATATACTTGAATGTAGTTTTTTTTAAGAAAGAATACAATTATCACTGTTTATGTAGTTGGCTAGATAGGAAAACTCTTCAGCATATGGGAATCTATAAGGTTAAATAATAAATGGAAACCTTTTATTGATACTACAACAGTTGGTGCCTGTGTTCTGAATTGTAATATATTCCAGCCTGGAAAATCAGCCTTAAAATCTCTGCTGTAAAATTAGCTCAGCACCCTATTTTATAAACTCTGTTGGGTCATAATTTTTTATTTTACATTTACTTAAAATGTCTCTTGAAAAGCTTCCAGAACACCACAAGCTTTCTTTTCTTTAGCAACCAACTCTACAATAGAAAAAGAAAATAGCAAACATTTTACCATAGGAGATAAAGTGAAAAGATTTAAATGTGAATGTGGATCTTGGCAAAGGAGCTTAGACAAGGAGCAGGCAATAACACCAGGGGAAGTGAATTACGTGAAAAACCTAACTGATATTGCCAGTGTGAGTTTTACGGAAGGTTATAGCAAAAAAAATCTAATTTTTAAGAACCATGGAACTTGACTGCAAGTGAGAGTTGGAAATATGTTTAAAACTTTGAGGTAGACATAGAGCATGAGCAAAACTACGATTGCCTTGACCATCAGAACTAGTTTATAGTAAAATCCTCAAGTATAACTTTGTGGCAGGTTACTTAGAGCCATATAGATACTTGATTTTAACAAGTAAGGTGTGCTCATACTATTATACCCTCCTTCTGTGTCCTATGTTGGATTAGGCTTCCATCTTGTTAGTACCTGATGTTGGCTTCAGGCTTCCCTTGACCTTGGCAAAGTGTCTTGATATTCTAACTGTCTCTCCCCACCCTTTTGGTTGTATCTGAAGAAATAGCTCTGGCCCCTCAGCCTTTCTGATCTCTTTATGATCACTTCTTTCTATGTGATTCAAAGTATTTTAATTGTTATTCAGTCACTTATTCATCCAGCCAATTAGTCAACAGATATTTCTATACGTTTATTCCAGCATTGTAATAATGTGCCTATATCCCAAGGAATAAGCAAAGGAGCCAAATAGATTTATAAAGGAGATGAGAAAGGCATTGCCAGTGTCCCTAACATCAATGAGAAAAGGAAGGCTCCAGAGTTTTAAATAATTCATCCTATCAGGGTTCATCATTGGCAACCCACCTTTAAACTTAGAGTCACAGACCATCACAGGTGCTATGTGCATAATTGCTGATTATACCTGTAGTCTTTGTAATGGGTTGGTATGGGAGGTTATATTCTCAGCAAGAACTTCTGACCCAGAGATGGCAGGGATAATTCATGGGCAAACTGTTTCTCCTCATTCATTGTTGTGTGTATGTCCTTGGCTGGAAAGCAGAAAAGGTAAGACTAGAAAAGAAATTATATAACTCTACCACTGAAGTGATTCAGGGCTGCAGAAGAGATGTCTTAATTGTTTAGAGCACCAGGCTGAAGCAACCCTGCTTGGCTTCACACCACAGCTTTACCACTAACTTTTAGACCACTCAAGTAAATGTTTTTATCTCTTTGAGCTTCAATTTCACAACATGAAACATGAAAATAGTAACAGAACCCTTTTTTGAGAGTTGGTGAGCATTAAATGAGTTAATATACTCACACATACACACACCATTTAGAAGATCTAGTAGAATGAGTGGTGTTGGTTATTATTATCCCTGCTCTCCAGAACTCTAGAGGACAGAGGATGTCAGAAGGAGAGAACTAGGCACCATTTGGTTATCCTGGATTTTGACCTACCCATGGGTACATGTTTCCTGTCCCTTTGAGGCAATTCTCATATTTTTCCAAAGTACTTCTGATCTGGTCTTTAAATCCATGCTTCTTCAGGTCTGTCCTATATACCTTTTGCTTATTCCTGTTGACCAATACCAAATTGCAGTTCTACTTGTTTTCTGTCCTGACATCAATAGCCTATTTCTAGGGACACAGAATTAATCTCCACCAAAAGTCATCAAGAGCTATGATTAAACAGATGCGAGGGGGTTACTAAACCAGGACTCAGTTCCCCTGAGCTTTTCACTTAAGAACATCACTCAGTCATCCCTGACTGCTGCTGAGCTCTCAGTCATTTTACAATAATGGAATGTAGAGTATGAACATCTCGGTTCTTCTCCTGATCCCCAGCTACCAACCTCCTGTTTCAAGGGAAATCTACAATCCCACCTCCAACTGCATACAAGCACTTTCCATTTATAGAACATGGAATTATGTGCCAGATTATGTCTTTAGCACTTTATACTAATTTAATCCTCATAACAAGCTGTGAGAAAACTACTATTATCTTTCCCATTTTACAGATGAGAACACTGTTGACTAAAGAATTTGATCAATACTACAGGCCTAGTAAATCACAGAGCTGGGGCTTGAACCCATTCTCTCTGACTTAAGAGTTGATGTTCTTATTAACCACTGAATATTCTGCTTTCCCAAGATTTGTTAAATATTTTCTTTCTTATATTCTATAGAATTCCTTCAAAGAATTCTGAAGATATTTTCAATGTTCTTGTATTTCCTTTGGTTCTTTCTCTTCCTTCCCATCTTTTCCAACATTTACTGCCCTCCTTCTCTTTCTTTTTCCACTTTTCCTTTTGCACTTTATCATCCTCTTCCTCATCAGGCAAAAACACCAAATGCACTCAGTCTTCATCAATCACTTAACTCCATTGGATTTCTTCTCTGAGTGCACATTTCTAAGCATACCTCCAATTACTAATGGCATTATAATTAATTTTTAAACAATTTACAAAGCATTTTTATCACCTGAAATACACCATGCAGATAAATATTATTTTAGAAATTCCCAAAAGCTATAGTGTAATTTATATGTGGGACCAAGACCATGCATCAGACATTAATTTTTATTTCAGAAAGTTACTCTCTTTTTTCTGGTAGATTGTGTGATTATTTTATTGTAAGTAAATTTTCTTGAATCATATATTTTATTTATTGTAAAATGGATGTACTATTAAAGGTCAGTTTGGGTGGTTTAAAAAATAAAAAGTACTTTGAATACGGAGGATGAGAAAGGGTTTAATGGAGAAAGTAATTTTTGAGCTAAGAATTAAAGGCCAGGTTGCACTTGCATTCATGGAAAAGTCCATGCAAAATATTCCAGAAAGAAAGAATGGTAAGAATTAATAGCACCCTACTAGCATTAATGAGGAAGGGTGGAGCCAGCATTTTGTTTTAGTTGAAATAAAGGGGTGACCGAAGGAAATTATTAAGGACTAGGCATTGGATAATAAAGTGGGGATAAATCAACGAGAGCTTGGTTCACCAATGTCAGGGATTTGGACGTGATTCTGTGGTTTACAGAGCTCCACAGGATATTTTAAAGCATGGACATTACACTACCAGAAAACTGTCCTTAAAAAATGATCTTCCGACAGCATAAGATGAATGAGAAGGAAAGGAAATTGAAGGCAAAGCGGTAGTTTGGCGACTGTCAAACTTGTTGTCTGCCAAAACTGAACTGAAGTATGACACTCACATTCATACAGACCAAGGATGTAACCTGGAGAATATGCAATTCACATTCCAATAGCTGGAGCTTCACCCCTTTCTCCACTCTCAATAAAATGTGCAGGTAGGGATGCAATAAATCAGAATCCTATCATTACAGAGATAGACTTAGTTTTTCTCATTAATTTTCAGCTATATTATGTTCAAATTTTGCTTTTATCAATAGTAATCAATTTCTCAAAATTGATCTCATTACCTTTTGCATCATACAAGAATGTCAAAGACTCAAGTCTAAACACCACGGTTAAAATCCACTGGTGTTCTTTATGGGCACAATAGTCGGCAGGAGGAGAAGAGGAGATGGATTTGAGAGAAACTATAGAAACAGAATTTAAAAGACTTGGCAGCTTATTATATCTGGGACAAAAAAGAGACTTTGGAAAAGATTTCAGGGATTCTAACTTGAGTAAGTGGTTGGATGGTGGTGCCAATGAGAAGTTAGGAAAATCAACGTGGGAGGTTTGGGAGGAAAACTGCTGGGTTCAGTTTTGACAAAAGATAAATTAAGTTAATCAGACATGAAACACATCTATTATTCTTATAAAAAAGAATAAGTGTGAGCCCTGGCTGGTGGGGCTCAGTGGACTGAGTGCCGGCCTGCAAACCAAAGGTTTGCTGGTTCGATTCCCAGTCGGGGCACATACCTGGGCTGTGGGCCAGGCCCCTGGCAAGGGGCTCATGAGAGGTAACTGCACATTGATGTTTCTCTCCTCTTTCTCCCTCCCTTCCTCTCTCTAAAAGTAAATAAATAAAATCTTTAGAAAAAAGAATAAGTGTGGCAAATATATACTGAAGATTGAAACAAGCTTTGCACTTCTTCACCTTAAGCATTGTGTTTTCTTTATGAGAAGAAGGGAGTGAAGTGTTTAGAGGGATATATTTAAGAAGCACATTTTAAGCAAGAATAGTGGATGGGTTAAGAACAAAGAAGATGGTAATACTTAAAGAGCACAGAGAATACAAATAATTTTGTCTATATCTAAAATGTGGACTAATCACTGTTATTGTTGGGAACATAAATAATGAGTGCTTAGGCCAAAGACAGATAATAGCTAACAAAAGAGAAACACTATGGTGAAGTTTGTTTTATAATCATAAAATTTAAAATGTCTGTATCCTCTATGTCTCAAAGATCAAGCAGTGTAGGATGGATCTGTAGTATGGAAAGAACAACGGATCTGAGTCCTCTCTGCAGTTTATTAGGCATATAATTTTGGGGGACATTATGCAATATTTCTGAGCCTCGTCGACTGCTATTATTACTGAACATTTAAGCAGTTATGGTGAGTCAGGTCTCATCTTTGCACACTCTAGTTAATATACCTCACATGGGCACTCTTGAAGAAGAGGGATATCTATCCTCGAGATGATATTTAGTTTTGGGGTCATTAAACATGCATTTAGATATAAAATGATAGACCTTTTTGCACCTCAGATAAACTGCAATATCTGTTACATCCACCAACCTTGTAAGACATCTTAATTATTCTCCACTTAAAGGCTTTCAGTACAAATAGGTTTCACTATTGTCCAGTCCCTTTAAGCTACTGGGCCAGGAAAGGCCTCTCCTATAGTCCCCACTCTGCCTTCCAGATCACTTTTCTGATTCAGGGGCAATGAGGTAGTGATGGGAAAGTGAACTAAGCTGTCTTTCAAGTGTCCTTAACTCTGGATACTGAGGGGTGCTGGTCGCACACAGAACAGTGAAAATGGAATCCTAATCTCAGTCTACAAGCTAGGGAAAGAGATCCTTTGTGGGACAGATCACAGCCTGGAAAACCTACACCCTATAACAAAGAGACAAAATGCTAATGTGGCTCAGCGGGCACAGCTCCCAGGCAGCATCCTGGCTCTGACTGCAGTCGTCAACCAAGACTCTCCCAACTGCAGCCAGTTCTGGAGGTCATCTCCTCGCCATGCCCACCCCACCTGTGCTCACCTCCCAAACAGGGGCTCTCCTCCAATCAAGTCACTGTGTGCTTAGGTTCTCCTGCAGCCCCTTCTTTCTCCATTTTCTTTCCAGTTTTCCTTGTCAGGATGAAACTCTTTTGCAGAGCTTCCCTTTGTTCCTGGATTTTAACTTTGAACAGCTTGTCTTGTGATTCAAATGACTAAACTCTGGTTCTGTTTGGCTTATTTGATTTTCCTTTTTTTTTTTTTTTTTGATGAATGGAAATTCTGTAATTTCCTTTTTTGAACATGAGGAAAAGAGATCACATATATTAAAGATAGTATTGCTTGATACCTAACAGATTTAAAAATAATTCTTTACCCTGTCATTAAAGTTCATTTCTAATTTGGTCTAATCCTGCTTCTCCAGCCATGCCCTCCGCCAACCCCTTTTCTCCAGTAAAATGGGACTATCTTTCTAGACTGTTTTAGATGCTTTTTGCCTCCATGCTTGTTTATTTACAACATGTTTCCCTTTCCCCAATTCGTTAAATTTCTTTGATCTCAGCCTGTTAAAGTCCTCCCATCTATCTTTCAATGCCATTTGAATGGCAAGTCCTTGATGAAGCCTTTCCTCATTTTTCAAGCTCTGTCCTTTGCTGAATCACGATGGCTTTTCTTAACTCTCCTCTGGCCCAATCTCACAATAGTTTTCTGTATGCTTCTCTTCACATTCTTCCTAGTTTGTAAACTCCCTAAGGGATGGGGCAACATTTTATTGTATCTTATAGATCTTATATTATGTTTTACAATATTTCTACTTAGAAAGGTTGAATTGAAAAACAAAATACCTAGAACATTAGGCTATGCTACAGTGAGTACCCTTGACATTGTTTTAGAAATGTGGTAACAAAAATCCATGAAACCTGTTTCACTTGGCGACTGTCAACTGTATACACAGACATCCTCTATCATTACATTATTGTTGGGATTTTGATGCCAATAATATTAATTCTCAGGCAACTATAATCATAATCACAGGCACTGTACTATTTTAAAACAAATAATAATTTTATAAGCAGGGGTGTGTGATTTACCTTGAATTTACTAGATGAGTTTTACTCCCATTGGAACCCATATATTTTAGAACCAAGTAAACTAATGATAACTTTCTGGCAAATCCGGAATCTGAAAAGACTGAGTTGCCATTGACTAATCATTTAGTGCATTTTTCCAGTGTCTGTATTGTTTTCTTTGTTTCCTAAACAATTAGGTAGATGAAATCAATCATGATAGCTAGATATTTCTCCTGAAAACAAAAATTTCCTATGTCGTTTTCCCTATTAAGCTTATTCCCAATTTGGTGTAGTAGATTTCTTATGATTATTTTTCTATGCCTTTCCAGGTCAGATTAAGAATCTATATCCTCCTTACATAGGACCCTATTAATTGCACTACATCATCAATTAAGCAGGAGAAATATTGCATTGCTATGTGTCTACAGAGAGTGGAGTCTTGCATGTCTTTGAATGTCCAGAGTTTAAATTAGTGACTGCTACATAGCAGGGACCAAATAATTGTTGAGTGAGCTATTGGGTAAATAGAAAGATGATTCTGTACTTTATCTAGAAATGCCTGTTTTTTTAAACCAATAACAATAAGCTTCCTTAGTGGAAGAGATTTCTCCATTACCTTAAAGACACTATTCTGCCTTACCTCAAAAGACTTTTCACCTTCTTCTGTGTCTCTTAGAATTAAAATTGTTATCTTAGGCAAATTTTTACACCAATTTTCAATAGATGGAATTCATCTTGTCACTCACATAGACATATAAATAATAACACAGCAATTCACATCACCTTGCAAAAATTTGGGGACTTAATCTTGTTATACTTCTAGGAAGGACCTATCAAAAAGCAGATTGAGCAAGATAATTTGGCCTAGGCAATCAGCTTGATGAGGCCTCCAATTTTGGACAGTTTTTTCAGGGGAGAAAAATGAAACATTGTGTGTCGCTTTTGCCCAAACTTAACTAAAACCCATTGACTTTGGGTAAAACTGAGTTGGCGGAATGATCTAATGAAAGATCTTCAAGCCTTGCTGGAAGATCTGTCAGAAGGTCTACTCATAGGAAATATTTGCATCATTCAACACGTTATTGAGACCTACTTTGTACACAGGAATAGAGAAGCTATGGAAAAGAGGAGGGTGCTATTCTGACCTCCCGTTCCACATGGCTTAGACCCTTTGTAGTTAGAATGCTTCATATGACTAGTTCTGGCCAACAGACTGTGGAAAACTGCCATGTGACATACCCAGGCCAAAACATATCAGTGCATCTTCCCTCCAGTATGCTCTTTTCCTGACGCAGAGATCAAGGAGACTTTATATTCCCGATGATGAATTGAATAGCTACAAAATATGGAGTCTGTTAGGTTAGGTTCCTAAATGGCTACGCAGAGCAGAGTGCCCTGCTGACCTGCCGTAATGAAGCATGAGTGAAAAGTAACCTTAGCTTCATTAAGCCACTGAGATTCCAGGGTTGCTGTATTTTTTACAACAAACCCAACCTGTCCTGAATAACAGAGGGAAAGAGTCTGAGAATTAATAGTTATTAAGCATGTGCTATGTGCCTGTACTGTACTAGAACCTTCATGTTGTCTGTTATTTTGTTGTTGTTGTTGTTTTATTTCTCACAAAACCTGAGAGGTAACTGCTATAATCTCAACCTTATTAATGAATAAAATTGAGTCTCTGAGACTTGACAACCTTGCCGATAATAAAAGGCCAAAGGGTCTGGCGATAGATTGCTGTTGGAGTCTAATCCCACCCTCTTCCGATGACATCATACTGACTTTCCATAGCAGCTGCTTGCTAACTTTAAGGCAGATAAAAAATTTTTAGCAAGCACACTGGTACTCTGGTGCTGCAACCTATAAACTTTCTTTCTTTCCAAGGAGGGAGCCACGGCAGCAAGGTAGGGTTTGAGTACATCGTGTCACCTAAAATGAGGACCAAATACCCTGAAGACATTAGCAAGTGACAATTCTGTGGTCTCAGCTAAGGTTCTTTGGGTGTAGAAACTGCTGTGATAAGAGTTAAGCCCAATTATCAAAGTGAGAATTAAAGGTACTAAGGCCAGAGCCAAAGGCGATCCAGGTTAGGGGACCCAGAGAGCACCAGAAAACACAGAGGTGAAGGGGTACGGATATCTATGTTCGCAACTGCCACCACTCTGCTGTTCTGCCTCTTGTGTCTTAAAGCAGAAATATTATAGACTTGCCTTCAGACAGCTATACATATTGGATACTTATTCAAGAAAAATTAATATTCATTAAGTGAGTGACCACAGAGTCAAAGTTAGCCATTCTGGAATGAATTAAGCATATTTGTGTTCTAATGCATGTTCAATTATCATTCTTTAGAGTTATTTGGGTCTTTCTTGCAAATTATTGCAGATGACTCACTTTGGCTCCATAGGAATTATGTTATTTAGTCTCATTATTGGGTATTGTTCATTCTTGCTTATGAATAAAATACAAAATGGAAATATTATGCATTCAAAGTATATCAAATTAAGTGCCACAGAGAGAGGGTAAATAGGGACATGTTTATCAGATCATTGCACAGAGGAGGCTCTTTTAGTTGAATAAGAAACATCCAATCAAATTTCTTATAGTGTATAATGATCTCTAGACTCAGAGTCATAATACCTGGGTTGATAAGCTGTACAATCAGATTACTTGACTGAGCCACATATTTGTCCTCTGTAAATTGAGAGTAGATTAAATTTACCCTATATGGTCATCATTAGAATTATAGAGTAGAACATGTAAAAAAGTACATGTGATCTGATGCATTTAGATACACAATAAAGTGTTAGAGACTCAGTTTTTCCTTTTAAGCATATGGAATGTATTACTCCATTTGGCTGTTTGAGTTTAAAGCATCAGTGACTATTGTTGACTTCTAATAAACAGGTATGGTCCTATTTTAGATGTGTCAAAAAGATCCACCTGCTTCAATGAATCTTAAAAGAGGAGAGTTACCTTGGAGAAATCATTGAGCTTCAGGGTCAGGCTTTTGTTTTGCAAGCTGAAAAACTAATTTGGGAGAGTCCCAGAGTCAATCAAACTCAGAGATACAGATTCATATTAGCAAAGCTCAGAAGACACTAATGGAGATGAACAGATACTTATTGGAGTTTATTAATTTTAATGAGAAAGTTTCTAAGCTGACTAAATACTCACATAATCTAACCAGTTTACTATCCCTTGGTACAGAAATTATAAAGGATGGAGGGAAGATAACCCTAAGCTTTATGTGTCAAAGATCCCTAAGCTTGGCCGTGTCCAAGTAAGATAGGCTATGCTAAGAGAGACCATAAAATCTCACTGTCTGTAAATACCGACATATTTACCTCTAAGACTTCATGTTCTGTAACAGTGGGCAGTGGGATATTTGGCTTTATGCATCCCCACTCAGGAGCTCAGGATGGCAGAGGCTTCACTTCATGGAGCTGCTTAAGAAAGGGGAAAGGAATGAGAAAAAATTCTTGCCCTGGCTTTAAAATCTGCCACCAAGAAATGACACAGACCTACCGATATAGAGAACAAGCTGATGGCTGTTGCCAAAGGGAAGGGGTGGGTGAATAAGAATAAAATATGAAAAGAAATGACACATTTCATTGGCAAAAGTAAATCAATTACTATACCTAAGTTTCAGGAGATGAAATGTAATCATCCCACGTACCCCACAGCAGAGGGGAACTTGATAAGGGTGAGTACACTTGGTAAAGGGGGTAGATAGATCACAGGTGATTTCCTTGTAAATTTTGAATGTTTAATGCCCTCATGCTCTAAAGCCTGCTGTCCCTCTGGCCACATAAAGGTGTAATTGCCAGATGCCCACACTGTCATCCGTTCTCTTGGCAAGGCATTTCCTGGGAATGAACTAGGGTCTGCACTGCCAAACTTTGCTGCAATGAGTCTTTGTTTCCACCTCACTAGCTGGCCAACCTTCCTTCTCACAGACGTTTTTTTATTTATTTATACCCGTTAATTCACTCAGTTAGATGACATTCAGGGCCTGCTGACAAGGGAGCCCTCCGGTCTCTCTCAGATAACTTATGCATATAGATTTATCAAGTCTTGACTGTATAAGTTAACTCTGAGGATGATCTCATTTTCATCATTTTGAAGCTCAGGGGAACCTCACTGCTCTTTCTCCTCTCCCCCTCTCGCAGTGTACCACTGACAGAGTCGGAAAAGATTTTAGATAGCTTTGTAACGATGCATCTGTTTTAGATGATTGGAAGCTGGCTGAGACTATTTGGGGGGCAAGAGGTCCTCTTCTGACTTAACACCTGCTTTCCCACCCCTTTAATTGTGTCAGAATGGCTGTAATTCCAGCCTCCTCAGTTGTCCAAAGTGAGTTGCATTCTGCTCGGAGAGGCTACATATAAATGGGGATTACTTGTAATTTCACCGTCACATGTCGATTCCACACTTTGTCTTCCTTAGTGAATAATGACCTGTAGAATAGCCTAACTCCTATATTTGTACTCACATCCCATGAGTCCAAAGAATTTATTTAATTTTAGCTTGAACACTATTTTGTCTACATGAATTTAGGATGCATTCTGCCTCAACTTTGAACAGTTCTGCATTTGACAACTTTAGTTAACCTTTTTTCTCTTCTGCTAAAATATTTTAGCAAATATTTTCCTCATCAGAAGATTTATTTATGTAATGAATTTTCGTTACCTATTGCTTTTTTTTCATTCTATTCTTCTTCATTCTTTCATACATTCAGTAGACTTTAAAACACCTATGTTCAAAGCCTTAAACTTTGGGAAGCAAGATGAAGAATAAGATAATATTGCCCTCCAAGGACTTCATTTTTAGGAAGAGACAGAAAGACATTGGCCTGAACAATCAGGAGTGGTGAATGAAAGCAAGAGGGGGAAGAAAGAGTGCTTCGTGTGTGCTGAAGTTTAAAAACAGCCAATTTCAGGCTTTACAATACGTAAGCATCCAATTAGAATTATTCTTTCAAGGTTGCAAAGCACTTTCTCATATAGATGGTCTCATGTATACCTTTCAATAGTTCTGTGGGAAATAGTGTTACCACTTTTACAGATGAGGCAATATAGGTTTATTGAAGGTAAGCAACTTGCTCAGTTTCATTATTATTAACCAAAATAATCCACATTTTCTAAAATGTTCTCCTATTAGTGCCTTAGTTTGAGTCCTATGCATACAGCATATTTGATCATGGATTAAATATGGATTTGATCATGGATTTGATCATAGACTAGTCCTCTTGCCTGGATGCTCTTGCACTACAAGTTATAGGGCTACCACGAGGTTTTGATTTGGTGAAAGTTTACTTCATGGTGCTACATTATAGCAATTAAAGTACACAATAGAAACCCACACTTGTTCAGAGGTAGCTGCTTTTTTAAATTGTCATTTGGGTTACATGAGTGTTTATTCTTTTGTTTATTTATCTTTTGAAGAACAGGGTTTTGTTTTGTTTTGTTTTGTTTGCAATTCTTTTTCCAAAAGAGTAGATAGCTTTTATTATCAACATAAATGTATTTCTCCACATTTCATTGCTCAGCTTATAGACAAAAATTGAAAGAATGCTAGAAATGTATTTCTTAAATAAGTAAAGGTGAAGTAAAATAAAAAATGTAATGTGATGAAAGGCAAAAGTTTGCTTAAGTTAAAAAGACTAAGATACAGATATCAGAGAAGAAGGCTCCTGAATACCTCCATAAAACTTCAGGGACAGAGTCTTGATGAGTTTGTTAAAGTCTCTGTCTTATCATGAATTTTATAGAAACAATTCAATAAACTTGTTTTGAGTGCTTATGTTACTCCAATGAGATATGGTACTGGCTCTGAGAGAACTTGTAATTTCATTAGGGAGAGATAGAAAAATAGACAATTTCAATTCAACAGAGAAGATATTTGAACTCTAGGGTGTTTTGTGGGCAAAGAGCATAGAGCTGGAGATGGGGTGTTAGAAGGGGTCAAGCTTTAAAAGTAGGCTGGGGAACAAAGAGAGAAGGCTCTCATAGAAAGCCACTCCTAAACTAATACAGATTAACCAGGGGTTAGCTAGCAAAAAGTACAGCAAAAGACATTGTGCGTAAAAATAACATTCACTACCATCAATTGGATAATTCTATGCACGGCACCACTATTGATGGCCTTTAGCATAAATTACCTCATGTGATTCTCTGCATTACTCTGTGAGATAGGTACTATTTTCAAAAGCAAGACAAGACAAGCTTATACAGTTTGGCTCAGATGGTCAGAGGACTCTGGGTAAGGAGCCTCTGGGTAAATGGATATAATGATGCAGAATTTAAAAATAGTTGGGAAGATGGTAAGAAAAACTTGATAGAGTTTTTGGAAATAATTGAAGCTAAGGAAAGAAATAGAAAAAGAAAAAAAGTCAAGGAAAAACCCCAGAAATAATAAAAATCCAAATGACGGTAAAAATTATTTATAACAGATACTACTTATTAAGCATTAGCTATATTACAAGCCTTGTTTTATGTGCTTTAATACTTTGTCTTCCTTTTAATCCTCAAAACAATCCTATGATGAAATTCCTATTATCCTTATTTATATATGAAGATGCCAATGAGCCAAAGGGGTTAGGTAAATATTTTAGTCATATATTAAGAAACAGATATTCTCACTCCAGAGCTCTGGCACTTAACCACACTATTCCTTTTGAACCTCTTGGTCACCAGTGGTAGGTATAGCACAGTCTATGCCTTTTGTTTATAATATTATCTTTTAGTTATATTTTCCTGAAACTAGACCCTATTTTCTACAAAGGCATTATAACCAGGCCTGCTTTTCTTATTTGATTTGGGAAGCATATTTTCCTCTAAGTAAACGTGGCTAAGCTCATCTACTGCCTTTTCCCCTTTCAACTCTCAGGCAGTCAACAGCCTTACCCCCTAAAGCTGGGGGCTTGTCGCAGCTCCATATATGCTAACAGCTTTCACCAGCTGCAGAGCAAAAGTCACTTACTCTTCCTTTTGTAGTTATGACAAATAGTACAATGATAGCTAGAGTCACCATTAAAGAAAACGACTTAAAGGCTTTACTTAGGATTTTAATGATTTTTAAAAAAAATTAAAATCATAGATTTCCATGTAGCTATGAAGTAGCTAAGGAGTATAATGAAGGCTCATTTAAAATCACTTTCAGAGAAATACCACATGATCTCACCTTTAACTGAAACATAATCAACAAAAGAAAAGAACAAACAAAATACAACCAGAGACATTGAAATTAAGAACAATCTAATGGCCAGAGGGGAAGGGGGAGGGAACAGTGC